>JACXGK010001630.1:8603-21067 GCA_016801125.1 Novumbra hubbsi | reverse complement strand
CCAGGATTCAGTTGGGAGAATTTATTAAATACATGAAAGTGACCTGCTGAAGCTTTTAAACCTGCAATCATTCATCGCCTTTGTCCTCACTTATCATTGAATTTAGAACTTTTCAAAAGGCCAGACACCAATCTGGTACAAGTTAAAGGTGAAACTGGGAAGAGGCAGGGGATTGTGTGATTTAAAAAATCAGTATGTGGTCAGTACAGGTATGGGAGTTGAAATGTTATTATGTTGAGTGAATCCTGAGCTATTTTGTAAGCTAGTATATTGTTTGGGGGGATATTATAGACTTCTAGGAATTCTCAGAGAAATATAGATTTTTAACAAGATACTGATACTTGATAGTTTAGGCCAGTTTCGTGGTTGGTGATTGAACCTCATGCTCAACTTGCTCAATGGAGATTCTCCATGACCTGTAATTTATGATTTGTGTTTTTGGTCACCATGAATTGCATTATGATAATCAACTCACGGAGAAGCTTTTTGGCATCAGTACGTCAGAGATGTTCTTATACGACAGACATTCTTCAGGAGAAAAAATTATGCTTTATAGATTTAACAAAAACTGGCATTAAAACAAAAACAGGCATTAAAACAAAAACAGGCATTAAAACAAGAGCAGGATTGAGATTCACACCCAGGTCAATGATGACTGGGGACAGTCAAATAATATGATCTCTGGATGAGCAGATGCTGTAGGAGTGATCCGTTGTAGGGCGCCTATTTACATTTCTTCTGTCTTGCTGCTATTGAGTTGGAAGGAGTTGTTCTGCATCCTACATTTTACCTCATCCAGAGAGTTAGGCAAGTTTGACTGACCTTGATGTTTGGCCAAGTCTGTTTGCAGCATCTACTCCATAACAGGCTTACAGAATGATATACTAAATACATTGCAGCAGCTGCAGTGGAGGAACTGAATGTCCTTTGAACGTCAAGATTCAGTTCAAAGACCAATCAGGGTTAGCGGTAGCCAAAAAATATGTTTCCTGACAAGCTCATATGGTCACGGCGCTTCCAGAATACAAAACATTTCATACCTTCTGGTAGTTATTTGATGTTAGTGGTAATAACATTGTGAAACACGATAGCAACTTTATACTAGCTATATGTTCAAATGTATCTGTTGTCTTCTCATACAAATGCTCACACTTATTCGCTGGAGTTGTGCTAATGTTTTCGAGGGTAGGAGCAGAATACACAGCCACATACATGAGTTTTTGCTAGCAGGCCAGACACTGGAAGTAGAACTGTAGGAGCAAGTGCTTTGGTTGGACAGTTTGTTAAGTATCTATTTAATTTTCTTATATCTGATTGGCTGATTCGACAGTATAGAACTCAGTATGATTGGTCAGATCATTCTGTCTGATCAGTTGTATGTTCTACTGGTTTTGCATTCCGAAACAAACACATTAGTGAAAGGCCTTAATTGTTGGGCGTTTTATATGTTATTATCTTTGCGTTGGGTGCCGTATTGCGGGACCAATCGTCCTGGACAGGGGCTTTAATAGTTATTGAATTTGGCTACTCCGCCAAACACATGTGTCTAGCTAGCTACTAGATTGCTTGCTATGTGCGTTGACTGAATGATGTTGACTATAAGCGCTTTGTTAGCAAAGACTTTCTAATAGGAGTATTTCCAAAAGCCACCCACTTGCAGACGCTGGAATGTGTAAGCACAAGTGGTTCGTCTGCTTCTCGCCCCCAAAAGGATGCAAGGTTGTCTTGATCAGAAAATATTCATTTAGATCATGTTGTGAAACCGGGCGTCACTGAGACGTCTTCCGGTAGACCATGCTCAAAGGAATTAGGGGAAAGCTGCCAACTGCCCTATATTTTACATCACATACTACAACATTTCCCTATGCCCCCTCAATCAAAGCAGTCCAGATCCGGGCCTGTCGAAGCGAGATGTTCTGTTAGGGGTAAAAGTGAACAGCCCATGTGGATGGTTCGACTGCCGTATGTTAAACTGTCATACAGCCAGTATGCCTACAAGTTGTTTTGCTCTTTTTCCCAGTGTCATGTTGAAAGAGAATGGTTTCAGGATTGCATGTTGAATGCCGATTATGGCACTCCTTTTTATAATATAGAGACAGATTATCAGGGACATTGCGTATTCCCCTCTACGGCACCATGTCAATGCGAAACATTGCTTCACATAATGTTAAATTATTTTATTGTCAACCTATAAAGTAATACATGGACTTGCCTCGCTGAAATGATCCAGCCATACATCTACACGTGACCTAAGATCACCAGATGCAGACCTAGAGGCAGTGCTATCTCTGATAGAGCTCCACTACTGTGGAATGATCTGCCAATTAAGGCTAGAAATGCAGACTCAGTGCAACTTTTAAGTGTCTACTAAAGACTCATCTCTTCAGCATGGTCTGTGATTAAGTGTAGCCTGGCCCAGGGGTATGAAGGTGAATGGAAAGGCTTGATACTGTCCACCATTGCGGTCTTGCCACTTGGGCTCCAATGCCATTTGAGGGCAGAGTCACTGGCTTGGGTTTTGATTTCTTTTCATTTGGCTGTTTAACATTTAGACAATAAACTGTCAGTTTTAGCGTGATGGCAAGAGGATGTTAGCTTATCTTAAATTTGCCAACACTAACGGGTCAATATAATTATTAGTGATCGCGAAAAATTGAGCTAAATTTTCAATTAGCATTGATATTTTGTCATGAGCATGATTGATTTCAATATCATCTGCCAAATCCAACGTTATTGGATGGCGCTGTTTCTTACTTTTCGCATTTGACTAAACATTTGAATTGTTTGACAAGTGACATTTGAAAGTGGGACGTGACTTTGAGAGTGAAATGCTTAATTGCTTATCATTAAAATTGTAATATTGACAGTGAAATGTACATTTATTCACTGTTTATTAATTGTCGCATTGACTGATATAATGCTGGTAAAAGTGAAAAATGAATATGCATTGTGGGATTGCATTAACATTTGAATTATGTTAACCCTACGCTTCCATAACAGTGGGCCTATAGTATAGGTTACCTTTGCATGCATATTGTTAAGATGGACATTTTGTCTTTGAGACCAAATGCACCCAATCTGCTTTTAATTCTACATTTTGACAGGGGAGGGGCATGTTTTTCATATTTAGGAACATTATGGGCTTATTATGGGTAATGTGAAAATATATTTTGCTTGGGGAGGGTTAAGCCTTTTCATATATCGGGGTGGCTTAAATCCTTTGTCCCTTACTAGTTTTTGGTTCTGTTGTCAGGTTTTACCAATCTGCATAGCTGTTGTGATTTTAATATCTACATTTCAGTGGAACCCTTTTATTTAAATTATAATATCTTCACATTTTTGTAAATCATTGTTATGTGGTTTATCAAAATGTTATTGAAATACAATTCATAGAAATTAATCTAAAGCCTGTTTTTGCATTATTCAAATATTCCTTCATTGTTCAATCTACATTTTAAATGTGGCTTCAACAAAGAGATTAAAAGAAAACACAAGAAAGGCTACACCATTTTCTCCCAAGGCAATGGATGCCACTGTGCTAAGTAGATCTGTTAAGCAGGTCAGAACTGACCATTTATTTCAAAATAAAATGTCAAGCCTGGACATTTAAAATACCTAAAAAATGCGGTATGAATGCAGTTGGATTTAAATTAACCCCGCAGAACGTGCTTTACAACAATTTGTTTCCCTAGTCCATTTGGACAATTTACATGTTCCAATATATCTGATTAATGCTTTGGAAACATTTTTGTTAAATGGTTTACTGTGGTTGAATAATTGAATAATTTGCCAGAATCAGAAGCCAAACGTGTCTCTCTTTGATCTCCTTTCTCTACTATACATCTGTAATACATACATAAAATAAATGCACTTTTCCAACAGGCACTGACTGATCCCTTGAGGGAAAATGCCTGATAACAACTGTGATATGTTGATATTTCACCTAGTTATGCACTAATTCTGAGTTTATCTGCTGTTCAAAATGTTAAATGTACATTTTCTGCGGAAGTTTGAATCTAGACAGTGTCCTTTGCTCATGTCCGCATGGCAGCTCTTAACCTGGATCTTTACGAGGAGGTAAGTAGCTAGCTAGCACACTAGCAAAGCCATATATTATGTGTAACCCTGCAGGGCAAGCTGCTTTCCCCCACTTCTGATAGAAAAAAGAAACCAGTCAACTCGGCAGTGGTGACTGATTTCTTAAATCTTCCTTGGTAATATGAAGGGAACACAAAATCATCACAGTATAATATAAATCAATTAAACTTCGGGTATATCAATCTCTCCAGTTAGGAAGCATAAGTGATTGTGAATAAATGTCACATGGCAGTAGAAGGGGATCAACCTAGCAGCAGGACCGGACCCTGCATCTTTGTGCGAGGAGGAACTGGAGGAGCACTGACCGAGCCCTACAAAATGACCACCAGCGGGCTACCAAAGTGTCAGAAACAGTCTCCATGACGTGAGGGCCCGACGTCCTCTAGTGTGACTTGTGCTCACAGCCCAGGATGGGCAGCACAATTCACGTTTGCCAGAGAACACCGTGGTGAATGTTATGCTGCCTGCAACATCCTCCAGCATGAACGGTTTGGCGGTGGGTCAGTGATGGTCTGGGCCTACACGTTCCCCAAACCTAAATCCATTTGAGAACCTCTGGGACATAATGTATTGGTGCATTTGACACCACAAGTAGCGCCACAGACTGTCCAGGAGCTCACTGATGCCCTGATCCAGGTGTGGGAGGAGATCCCTCAGGACACCATTCGTTGTCTCATCAGGAGCATGCCCAGACATTGTCGGGAGTGCATACAGGCACATGGGGGCCACACACACCACTGAGTCACATTATGAGTTGCTGTGACGAATTTCAAACAGGTTGGAACAGACGGTGATTTATATAGATTACTTAGATTGTCGGTTATAATCCAGACCACAATTGGTTGGTCAGTTCTTTGTGGTCAATTTGGAATCAATTTGAATGACATCACCAGGCAGGGGAAGTTCTAGAGATTGGGGGCCCCAAGCAGAAGGGACCTGGTGCCCCCCCACTCGGGAACAACCCCCAGTATAACTGATTATACTAATACATCTTTTATTGTCGGAAAAATAATAATAATAATAAGATATAAATATGGGCAAACTTTGCATTCATAGTAAAAATAACTCCAAATACACCAACTAAAAAAAAAAATCCAAAGCTTGTGCAAACTTTCCATAAAAACACAACCAAGTATAAAAAATTATTGTGGAACGCAAACAAAAAGCAACAACTGTTTACTCTACAAATATGAAAGCTCATAGGTGACTTTATTCAAATGATCATGCAATTTCACCAATGCACAATCATTTACAATATATGTAAGTGTTATTTGAGGCAACTGACAAAGCAACTGTTGTCAGCTAACATCAATGTTGTTAGCCATGGACAACCAATTCATTTCGCTGCTCTGTCACCAGGAAGGCTCAAGGCTTTATCGAATTGTGTGGTCACATTTTGAATGAAAACAGCCTACACCCACAGACATCTTGCTACAGTTGAATTAAAGGGCAACAACACCCTATTAAAACATTTTTATAGATTTTTCCCGGTCTTAAATGTTTGTTGTTTATGCAATGTTGTGGTCTAGCAACATTCACATTTTATGGTTTTCTATAAAAAGCTTCTAAACTAGTAATGCGTCCAGACATCTATGAAACATACTAGGTCTTTCAAAATAGCTTATGGTGGCAGTGGAACAATTCCCTTTACTTGGAGGCAAGTGCCAGGGGAATTCTTTTTTTCACTTTGAACTTGAAGTTAGTGCATGCCCCAAATGTTTCATATTGGAGAACGAAGTGATTAAACTTGTGCGGGGCGAACAACATATGCATTTTAGGTGAATGTCACATTACAATGGTCTAGATTTTATGGTTATTATATGCATGCAAGGACACTACTACCTACACTTACATATTTTCACTTCACAGTGTTGCAGATGCAAATCATTCTGAGCTCTGTCCCAAGTCTTAAGAAACATTTCATTTAAATGCAAATACTTAAACTGGTTAATTTTGTTTTTCTAGTACTCTAAACCAATTTAATATTGGTCGCATCCTGAGTACGACCACGTTTTATTTTAATTCCACTCTGCTCATAGGTCCAAGTTTCCCAATGGACATCAGAATGTATCAATTACAAGATGTTTAAAAAACAAATTCTCTCTGAGGATTTATGTTCATTCAATATTTAAAGCATCCCAAATATACCTACCATATATACCACTGTGTTCATAGGCCCTAACCTCCTAGCAGTCATCAGAGCTGGCTAATAACACTTTGAAACGTTAAATGCAAAATTTCTGTTAAACTTCACGAGGTTCACCCGCTACCAAATGTGCATTTCTGAATATATGCTTTGTGCATGTGTGATCATGTGTGAGTGTGTGTAGCGCCTCTAAGGTAATGCACTTTAAAGAGCTCTGGGAATGTATGTAGGCAATGTGTGTGATGGCTGACAGGCAGGCATGGAGCTGGTCAGCAGGCAGGGTAGGGCAGTCCATTCTCCAGATGTCTCCATAGTTTGAGGAAACCTGAGGCGTTTCGTTAAGAACCTCTTTTATTAATTCCTCATGTGCATGGACTCCGTGGCCTGTTGCTATGACTGTTCCTACTGCTCAAAACACAGTACAACTGTGTTGGTGTGTGTAAATCTATTGGAGGAATTGTTAATATCGCTGATCATGCTAGACCTTAGTTTGAATGCTGTAAGATTTTGCATCCTTTTGAATATTATGAATGAGTCCTCAATTTGAGGTGTGACGAGGTCTGATTATTAGGTGTGACGAGGTCTGTTCTATTATCATAGAACAACTGGTCAGTAAAATACTTATAACGAGGATGTGCTTTTTCCCCTTTCTTCAACAAGTGAAATAAATGAAAATGGAAGCCAAAAAAGGGTGCCGTTGCTCGCTTCTGACCAACAATGCCTCCCCGTTATCACACAGACATCCCCTTCTTCTCCCCAAAAACAAAGCCCTTCTCCCTGCCTCCACCTTTCACCTAATAGTGGATCTAGGTCAAGCAGGGTCTCCAAAAGGTTCAAAAGGACCTCAAAGATACCTGACCAATTGCTGCGCAGTTTAGAGCACAGGGAAAATCAATTATACTCTGAGTTCAGTTTGACGTTTGTCACTTAGAGGAGTTCAATCTAAAGATGTAATTTGGTTTTGGAATAGTGTATTCTGTGTTGAATTCTGTGTTGAAGTTTAACTTGTATAAGTTAGTGTCTTGAGTCAAAGTGATTTTGAATTAACGAAGGACTCCGTTTCAAGGAATGGAGGAAAATATTGATTGATATGAACCTGAAAAGTAAACCGTTGGACCTATTTCTCCTCAACAGGTAAGCACTCCATCCAAGTAGCAAGCTAGCTACTAACCAATACATTGCTGTCCAGCGTCACTATGCCAAGCACAAGTAAAGAAAAAGTGTTTACTCGGTTATAGTTATAGTACGGGCACAATAATTTATAAAAATCTGAATTCTGAACCACAAATTGTATCAACATTATCAGAATGCCATTTTAGCTAGCTGTTATCCAGTCAGCCCCTAAAGCTTGATATAGCACCAGTCTAGGACACATGGTTATATATGTTTCACTCAGTATATCCAGGAAAAATAGCTTGCTATACTTAAAGGTGTAGATAGCTACTTGTTAGATTTAAGGGCCAAGACTTTCTAGCTAGCTAACTAGATATAGCTATATAGCTATCTGGTTAGAGTTCATCTATGTATTCTCTGCTAACTAGTTGACCGAGAAATTAGTTTGTTAAGACCAGCTCATATCTGAAGGTGGTGGCTTGTACTATGCTGTCTAACTAAAGCTAAAGTAAGTTAGCTAAAAGCTAAAGTTAGTAAAGCTAAAGCCAGTTAGATCCCTCACCGCGAAGTGGATGTCCAGCACGGTCACATGGACATCCTTGTAAGGGGGCGCCCTGGAGTGGATGTTTAGCGGGATGGACAGGGTGACATTGAGTAGGATGTTAAGCGATGAGTGATGTTGTGTTTTGCCGGTGGAGGGTACCATCAGGATGGACAGCAACCTATTGGCTCACTCAAAAAGTTATATTTTTCTATTATATCACATATTCTGTTGTTAATACAGCGGGGAGAAGAAGTATTTGATACACTGCCGATTTTGCAGGTTTTCTTACTTACAAAGCATGTAGAGGTCTGTCATTTTTATCATAGGTACACTTCAACTGTGAGGGACGGAATCTAAAATAAAAATCCCAAAAAATCACATTGTATGATTTTTAAGTAATTAATTTGCATTTTATTGCATGACATTAGTATTTGATACATCAGAAAAGCAGAACTTAATATTTGGTACAGAAACCTTACAGAGATCATACGTTTCCTGTAGTTCTTAACCAGGTTTGCACACACTGCAGCAGGAATTTTGGCCCACTCCTCCATACAGAAACCTTTGTTGGCAATTACAGAGATCATACGTTTCCTGTAGTTCTTAACCAGGTTTGCACACACTGCAGCATGAATTTTGGCCCACTCCTCCTTCTCCGGATCCTTTAGGTTTCGGGGCTGTCGCTGGGCAATATGGACTTTCAGCTCCCTCCAAAGATTTTCTATTGGCTAGGCCACTCCAGGACCTTGAGATGCTTCTTACGGAGCCACTTTCTAGTTGCCCTGGCTGTGTGTTTCGGGTCGTTGTCATGCTGGAAGACCCAGCCACAACCCATCTTCAATGCTCTTACTGAGGGAAGGAGGTTGTTGGCCAAGATCTCGCGATACATGGCCCCATCCGCCATCTCCTCAATGCGTTGCAGTCATCTTTTCTACAGGTAACGAGTTCAAACAGGTGCAGTTAATACAGGTAATGAGTGGAGAACAGGAGGGCTTCCTAAAGACAAATTAAAAGGTCTTTGAGAGCCGGAATTCTTACTGGTTGGTAGGTGATCAAGGACTTATTTCATGCAATAAATTGCCAATGAATTACCTAAAAATCATACAATGTGATTTTCTGGATTTTGGTTTTAGATTCTGTCTCTCACAGTTGAAGTGTACCTATGATAAACATTACAGACCTCTACATGCTTTGTAAGTAAGAAAACCTTGAAAATCGGCAGTGTATCAAATACTTGTTCTCCTCACTGTATATCGAAATACAGTAAACATTAATAAACTTGGAAAACAGCTTATTCTTATCAATTGACAATACTTATAAACACTCCAGCTAGATGTCTTATTTGGTCCTAGTTGTCTTCCTAATTAGAAAATAATTACCAGTTCTTTTTTTAAATGACACATCTAATGGGAGAGTGTTACAGCAGTCGACATTTAAATCTACTTCAAAATGTATTTTGCATGCTTCGAAAATAACAATCTCTACTAGAAAGCCAACGGATTTGACTGTGCGTATTGTATCGAGCAAACCGTGTGCACAAGGCAGAATTTGGAACATCGACATCTGCGAATCGCTGTTCACTTTGTAGACAATGGTCTTGGTAAGTTTATTTTTTGGCCATTGTAGTAACCATTCAATATTTTTGTTATACAAATGTTATTGTTTTGGTGAGGTTTTGTATTTTTATTTTAAATGTATAGGCCAAGCAATTTTTCATTTGTTTCTATTTATTTGTAGAACGTATAATGCTGTGATTTGTTTGGTAGAATGTAGTATTAAGATTTTAAAATGAAAAAAGGCAAAGTGCACTCTTTTAATAAAAACAAATATATGTTTTGGTGAGATTTTTTATTTCTATTTTAAAATTCTCAGTAGATCAAAAACATATTTTGGTGAGACCTATATTTGAAACGCGATAAGTAGAAATGTATATTATTATTAATTATTTTAAAATGACAAAAATCTGAAATAATTAAACAAAAGAAGACTTAAAAAATTGCTTTGATATGAAAAATCCCCCATCCTTCCTGCTCAACATCCCTCACAAAATCACTCGTCGCTCATCCTTCCTGCTCTACATCCCTCATCCTTCCTGCTCAACATCCCTCACAACATCACTCATCCTTCCTGCTCAAGATCCCTCACAACATCACTCATCGCTCATCCTTCCTGCTCAACATCCCTCACAACATCACTCATCCTTCCTGCTCAAGATCCCTCACAACATCACTCATCGCTCATCCTTCCTGCTCAACATCCCTCACAACATCACTCATTGCTCATATTTCCTGCTAAACATCCCTCACAACATCACTCATCCTTCCTGCTCAACATCCCTCATCGCTCGTCCTTCCTGCTCAACATCCCACACAACATCACTCATCGCTCGTCCTTCCTGCTAAACATCTCTCACAACATTATCATCGCTCATCCTTCCTGCACAACATCACTCATCGCTCGTCCTTCCTGCTCAACATCCCGCAAAACATCACTAATTTCTCGTCCTTCCTGCTCAACATCCCACACAACATCACTCATCTCTTGTCTTTCCTGCTCAACATCCCTCACAATGCCACTCATCGCTTGTTGTTCCTGCTCAACATCCCGCAAAACATCACTCATCTCTCGTCCTTCCTACTCAACATTACTCACAACATCACTCATCGCTCGTGCTTCCTGCTCAACATCCCTCACAACATCACTCATCTCTCATCCTTCCTGCTCAACATCCACTTAAGGGCTCACCTTAGCGAGAACATTGAGGTGACTGTACTGGGAATCCACATTGCTCTGAGGATTTCAGTCATTTTAACTGTTGGTCCTAATTTGCATTAATGGGCATTTCGTAACGTATTTGCTTTATAGGTAATATTTATGGATAAGTGATTCATTTTTCTCAGACTGTTTTATGGGACTGGAGAGAATGTGAGGGTTAAGGGAGCCATTCAAGTGAGCTAACACTATTGATATGTTATGTGCTTGTCTTTACCCCCAGAATAACACACAAGGTCCTGTTGTCTTTAGAGGGAAGAGCTTGGTTCCTGTAAATCACCATGCGGTGTGATGGACAGACCCATTGTAGGAAACAGGCACAGTGGGTGAGTAGTATCATGTTCTCCCATTCCCTTCCTCATGTCTTATATTCCCTTCATTTTGCTGTTTGTAGGATTTCGTAATGGTTCATGTTGTCTGTGTCTGCCTGTCTTGTGTTCCCATGGTATTGTTTTTACTAAAACAATGTAGTTAGTTATTTGACAAAAAAAACATCCACTTATGCCTGGGAATTGGCTTTTTTATCTCTTTCTAGCACTGACTTTGCTGACAGCAACTTCGATGAATCAATCACTACTAATAAAACTGTTTGTGCTACTTAGTTATCTTTAAATGCATGTGCTAAGTGTAAGTGGTTTTGGATAATAGCATTGTCAGTCTAGCATTTAATAATTTCCCCTCACAGTAAACTTAAATTGTACATTGCACTTCTGTTTTGGAATTCTCTTTCCAGATATTGTGACTATACAGTGTTGTATTTCTTATTCTAAATAAAACATATCACATTTTATTTACAGCCTAAACAGTTTCTGTCTTTATTAAGTTTCCTATACAAAACATGTTATAATTTTTTCTCCTTAAATTACTCAAAAGGTATATGGTAAAGTGTTTTGTAATTTGTCCGAACAGAAGTAGTAATGCGAGACAAGGCATGTTATTTCTAAGTATGGATTTTCCACCTGTTAAGGATTTTAGACTTTTGGAATAAAAAATGTACCCTTCCTAAACCGTAATGCAAATTGCCCTGAGATTTAATGTGTGGGTCCTAACATTACATCTACATTGGATCAAAGCTTGAAAATACACTCCAAAATGTCAGATGCATGCAAAGTATAAATAATAAATAGCTAGGACACATCATAAAATATGTAGTTATTTTTTAAGAAATATGGACATATAGCTGTTAGTGCATAGGGTATCCTAACATTTTCCTTAGTAGGAAATGGCATCTTTGTAACTCTTTTGTTAAATAAATAATACTATGTGTAAAATGTCATTGTTTTTGGTTCAATTACATCACCTTTATCTATAGATTTGGTTTGCAAGAATATCAAATATTGACATGTTCATATTTCTTACAAAATAACTAAATAAATAATGGGGTGTCCTAATTTTTTTATGTGATTGTAGATGACATTAGAAGTATTTGGGCATTTAGCCAGTTAATGAGAAATCCAAGTTTGCATATAAGTAAGTGTGAATGGGTTTTTGTTGTCTATTGGTGTCACGTTGCCCCCTGGTGGCGGACCTTCCTCTTGTCGCATGGCGACCCGGCGTTCGAGGTCGCCGGTCTTCTAGTCGTGTATGTTTTGTCCTGTTTTCCCCATGTCCTGTGAACGCAGCCCTCCCTAATCCTCAACACCTGTTCCCCATTACCTTGGTATTTAAGTCCCTGTATTTCCAGTAACCATGTGCGTTATTGTCTACTGTTTCATGTAAAGCAGGAACCCTGCTTTAAGTACTATTGGACACTTCCAGACCAGTGTTAGACCCCCCCCCCCCCCGAGAGAT
>JACXGK010001629.1:40631-66310 GCA_016801125.1 Novumbra hubbsi | reverse complement strand
GTGCTTGTCTCAACAGTTCACGGTTTGTCTCTGTTTTATTTCCAATTCATGTGAATACTCTACATGTTTCTTTGTACATCGTTTCATGTTTGTTAGCCCCTTTCATTTACGTTGTTAGTTCGTGTAGTTTGTATTTTACGTGTTTTGGATTAAATCACCTTTTCTTTACACAAAATGTCTGCATATGGTTCCGCCGCACAACAACACTGTGACAGGCACACCAATTTTTGGACAGTTTCTCCCATTCTTCTTTGCAGGACCTCTCCATCAGGTTGGATGGGGAGCGTCGGTGCACAGACATTTTCAGATCTCTCTAGAGATGTTCAATCTAGCTTAAGTCTGGGCTGTGGCTGGGCCACTCAAGGGCATTCACAGAGTGGTCCCGAAGCCACTCTATTGTTATCTTGGCTGTGTGCTTAGGGTTGTTTTCCTGTTGGAAGATGAACCATCGGCCCAGACTGGGTTCCATAACGCTCTGGAGCAGGTTTCCATCAAGGTTGTCTCTGTACATGTCTGTGCTGCATTAATCTTTACCTCAATCCTGACTAGTCTCCCAGTTCCTGCCACTGAAAAACATCCTGCAGCAGCTGCCAGCACCTTGCTTCACTGTAGGGATGGTATTGGCCAGGTGATGAACGGTGCCTGGTTTCCTTAAGACATGATGTTTGGAATTCAGGCAAAAGAGTTCAATCTTTGTTTCATCAGACCAGAGTCCTTTAGGTGCCTTTTGACAAACTCCAGATGGGCTGTCAAGCCTTTTGCTGAGGAGTGGCTTCCGTCTGGCCAATCCTCCGGAAGGTTCTCCTCTCTGCACAGAGCCAGGTTGGAGCTCTGTCAGAGTGACCATCAGGTTCTCGGTCACCTCCCTGACTAAGGACTTCTCCCCCGGCCGGGCGGCCAACTCTGGGAAGATACTTCTTCCATATACGAATGATGGAGGCCACTTTGGTCATTGGGACCTTTAATGCTGCAGGTCTGTGCCTTGATACAATCCTGTCTCGGAAGTCTTCAGACAATTCCTTGGACTTCATGGCTTGGTTTGTGCTCTGACATGCACTGTCAACTGTGGGACCTTATATTGATAGATGTGTTCCTTTTCAAATCATGTCCAATCAACTACATTTACCACAGGTGGACTTCAATTAAGAAACATCCTAAGGATGATCATTTGAAACAGGATACACCTGAGCTCAAATTTGAGTGTAATGGCAAAGGCTGTGAATACTTATGTGCATGTGATCGTTTTTAATTTTTAATAGATTTGCAAAAAAACGTTATCATTATGGGATATTGTGCATGGAATGTGCTGTGAATACTTTATGGATGCACGATAAATCTTCTAAATGCTCATTATATAGATACATTGTTTGGGGTTCAGTTTCTTACAAGGAACATCTCTTCTTCGTACATAATCCTGAACTTTCATTTGACAGCAATTTATTTACACACACTGGCTACACATTTTACTGTGTTATAACAAGAACTAGACAATGACTAGACAATTTAGTAGTTTTTGCCACCAATCACAACAAATTATTTTTAATTCAGCAAATAATTGCAAAAATAGAACAGAATCCATAATATCCACAAATGAATCTGTCTACAACAGGAAGTTCTCAAAAACTAAAATGCGGGTAAGACGGGCGCCAGTCAGAGGGGTCAACAAGAGGCTTACTTCAGGCGTTACAGTCTCCCACAGCTGAGCAGGGAGAGAGAATGCATACAGCAACAATATGGCAGAGTTGCAAATAAAATAATATACAATCTCATCACTTGGAAGTGGTTCTATGGTCTGATGAAACCAAAATTAGCCTCAACCCTACGCTTGATGTTTTGCTCAAGCCTAAAACCACACATCATACTAAGAACACTATCCCTACTGTGAAGCATGGTGTTGAAAACAATGGGGGGGGGGGGTACGTCTCTATTCTCACAATTTCTACAATACTTTAAAACAAATGACATGATTACCTTGCTCTCAGATCCTGGCCCTTCTCCTCTTGATGTAGCCAACTCCAGAATTTCTGGAAGGTGGCTTAATAACGCATCTAATACCTGGACAGAATAAAAAAACATTATCAGCACAATGTATTGGTAAAATGTAAGGTTATTTGGTTAACCAGCAGGTAGTATTTATGCTTCATGAACATTACTTTATCTTTGAAATTCTGTCCACGCTTTCACATTCATATGTACCCACATCTACCCATGTGTTGGATGTATGTTTTTTAATGCTATGCCATTCCCCAAAAAATGGGAAAGCAATTAATTAATTAATTCATCTAGCTTAAATCTAGGCCTGAAGATGATAATCTATGAGAAGAGTTTATAATTATAGCTATGGTCAGCAATTAGGTCACCTGGGAAAATGTTAAGCTTTTTATCTGGGTAGTTAATTTGCTTGCACACAAGATAACATGAATACAACACACAATATAATACGATAAAAAGTAATAAGAATTAATCGTGTTGTTCATAAGGTAATTGATAATGTGTGAAATGGCAAATTGAAATCATGAAGAAACTTGAGCTAATGGGACAAGTTGAATCTTACGAAAAGTACTTAATGATCACTTCTTTGAAAAACAAAAGAACTCTAGCGTTAACCATGAAAAGAAGTAAAACAGGAAATGGACAAAGAAGTACGTTGATGCCTGTCTGAAGCCTTCTGTGAGCACAGTCATGGTCTAGGGGTACATTTCAGCCCATGATAGAATTATAGAAATAATGGTTCGCTGCATCATGCTGTACCTTCAGGAAAATGACTGATTGGCCAATTCATTAACTTTCAGCTTGTCACTTTGCCCAAATACTCTGCAAATATGATAAAGATCTACATAAAGCATAAAGGCCCAGATGGAACCTTTGCAGTATTATATTGGTCACCTCAGAGCACTGACCTCAAGGAGAACGGAAAGTAAAAACAAAAAGCAGCTAAAGAAGAGTTGGATTTCAAATCCTGCAAGATGCTTGGAGGAATGAATCATATGTGCTCCTATCTGCTGGGTTTGGCAGTCATCCAGACACCATAACAGCTCTCATCACAACCATTATAAGTTCTGTTAATACCATTGCTGGTATTTATTGTACACCTTTACATAATTTAAGATAAGCACAATACAACTAAATATTCTTTTTTTTTTTAAGTTTGTTGTATCAGTGTGCGTCTAACCTCAAGTGAGTCGTCCTGCAGTAAGACAACCAGCTCCTTGTGTATGAAATGGACATTGGGGCACAACAACTTGACAACCTGAGGAATCAAAGTAAAAGAAGAGAGGGAGGAAAAGAAGAGAGGGAGGAAAAGAAGAGAGGGAGAAAAAGAAAGTCACAGAAGAGAAGAAACAAGAGGAAAGGAGAGAAATTACTGACATTAGGTTTGGGGGAACAAAACCATTACAAGGTCATCAACATAAAAATGTGTTCATATTAAAACACGGTTAGCATTCTCAGTCTCACGCCATGCCTGTCCAACATTTAGGAACATTTTTCACAACATAGCACAACCATTTGCCAAAGTTGTTATAATTGTTATAATTGTTAATTCTTACTTATTTTTTTGTTTTGTCAAGCACATTTATAAGACATAGTATTTAGTTATTGTTTTTCTTTACGAAACACTGACCATCAATGAGGTATAAAAGTTGTTCATTTTACCATTATGAAATTAATGTCACTATAACTAAATACCTTAAGGACATTTTGAAAGGTTAGAGGTAGTCTGGGAAGCCTGTCAGTCAATCAGCCATTTAGATTTCCTGTTAGAATAAAATAATGTAACATCATTCCAAACAATATAAAAATATTGTTTTTATCTCCCTGCATCAAGATATATTATAATAACATTGTAAATCTGCACATCAACTATAAATCCATGTACGGACGGGTGACATTTTTTACGAAAACCATGATTAATTCAGTGGAGGAACAAAACAAATGCAAATGCTTCCATACCGTTGTACTGATACAATGAGGCAATTAACATCCCATCATGCTATGTGGCATGTATAACAAATGCTGAGCAGGCCAAATGACCTACATTTTGGATCAAGACGGCAAGAGGAAAGGATCTAAATCACTTTGAAAACAGGACTCACTGAACGGTCTTATGAGTATGAAAATCATATGAATCAAATTCAACGTGCTTTGCAGACACCAGATCTCAACCCAATTGAACACCTATGGGAGATTGTGGACCAACATGTTAGACTGCTCTCTCTACCACCATCGTCAAAACACCAAATGAGGGAATATCTTCTGAAAGAATGGTGTTCCAACCCTCCAGTTACGTTCCAGACATTTGTATAATCTATGCCAATGCGCAATTAAGCTGTTCTGGTGGCCTGCATGGCCCAACACCTTACTTCAAAATGAACAAATTGAAAAATAAAATGTTCTTATGTATTCAGCCCTTTTGCCATGCCACTCCACATTGAGCTCATATTATGCATCTTGTTAAGTCATCATATCATCTTTGAGTCTCTAGAACTTGATTAGTCTTCCTGTGGCAAATTAAGTAGACAGGACATGATTTAGATATGCACACATATTAAAAAAAACCTCACACTTCACAGGGCATTACAGAGAAAAGCTATGAGACCAACTAATAGGTAGGCCTCATAGGTAGAATTTGGTTGAGGCATAGATCTGGGAAAGGCCAAAGCAAATAACTGGGCAAGAATCGGAGGTTACCAAGAAACCAATGTCCACACTACCGTGTGTAAGGTCCTTGGAGTGGCTTTGGGACAAGTCTGTGAATGTCCTTGAGTAGCTAACAGCAGTCGGGGTACCGTTGGCTAGCACGTGGAAGTCTGTGTGACCCTCCAAGGATATGCCTCCTCAGACCATCACTGACCCACCACCAAAACAGTTAGGCTGGATGTTGCAGGCAGCATAACATTTACCAGGCCGTCTCCGGACCCTTTCACGTCTGTCACATGTGCCCAGTGTGAACAAATGCAGTGTCAACAAATGCAGAAAATGCAACATGAACGGTCGGTTGAACCTTTGAACCTTTGTTTTTGTTCACGATTCATCATTTTTGGGATTATTTTGACATATGTTTGTGAAACTATATGCATACATTTCTGGGATAAAATGTATTTGATGGTTGCATTATGTTACTGTGACTCGCTACTTACACGTTTACAACATTTTGATGGACTGAATACTTAAGAACATGAAATACTTAACATTTTAAATATTCTTTTTTTTTTTATTATGCACCGATAAACAAAGTAATACACATCAGACCCTAATAGGAAGTGATTTAATTATTTGCAAAAGTACCAGACTGCATCTTTACGATGTACTCATGATTACATTTGAAAATGAGGTCGTTCATTTGTTGAAAGTGTAATGGACACAAATCACATTGATAGCCCAACCAAACTATGAGCTTTAGGCATCACACCACCACAGTCATAGCCAGTCCCCAAACCACAGCCACCTTACCTCGTGGAAGCCCCCAGCCACTGTGCACCGCACCATGATCTCAGGGTCATGACACAGACTGGAGAATGTGGGGTACAGTTCTGTCAGAAAGTGGTTGAGGTCCACAAATAACAGCATGGCCTGTGGAAAAAGTGACGGCACCCAAATTGATGACTTGTTAAAATGGCATTGTTTCCACTGTATAGACCAAATGTTCTTTAGCCATGTGGTTTTGAGCTTCATACTTATTAGCAGGCATTGTTGATGAAGATGAAAATACACATTACCAATAAAAATGTTAAGGAACTAGTTCATTTCTAGTTACAGTGCGCTATACTTATACTGTTTACTCTATTAAGCTAGTAACAGACTTCATAATATGTTACATTCTACCGAATCATATCACCGCTACATAGAATGTCTATTAAAACCTTTAATATTTAATTGCGACGAAGCCTCAGAGTTAAATATTTTTTTAATCTTATCTACACACCATTTAATTGTTTTATTTCATTGTAAAATAATAACAATCATAATATTAAGTAATTTGTCGAAATCTGAAAGAGTTGACAAACATGTTATCAGTAAGTATTGTTAGATTTCGATTTTGTAAGCTTTCAACAAATGTTTTCATTGTTTGAAAATCTACACGACCAGTCCATATGGACACAACTACTCATGCAAAGGATTTTCTATTTTCCACATTGTAGAATAATACAGAAGACATCAAAATGATGAAATACATTCATCTTTTGGATGCTCCAAAGTAGCCACCCTTTGCCTTGATGACAGCTGTGCACACTCTTGGCATTCTCTCAACCAGCCTTATGGGGTAGTCACCTAGAATGCTTTTCCAACAGTCTTAAAATAGTTCCCACATATGCAGAGTACTACCACATTTCCATCACTCTGTGGTCTATTTTATATTTATATTTAACTATCTTAAATGGGTTGAGGTCAGGTGATTGTGTAGCCCAGGTTACCTGAAGAAGCACCGTCCCACTCTAGATCAAATAAATACACAGCCTGGAGGTGTTTTCTAGGTCATTGTCATATTAAACAACTAATTATAGTCCCACTAAGCGCAAACCAGATGGGATGATTTATCGCTTCAGAATGCTGTGGCTGCCATGCTGGTTTATTGTGCTTTGAATTCTAAAAGAATCCCAGACAGTGTCACCAGCTAACCACCTTCACACCTCCTCCATGATTCACGGCGGAAAACACACATACGGAAATCATCTGTTCATCCATTCTGCGTCACAAAGACAAAACTGATGGAATCATCAGACCAAAGGACAGTCTTCTAACAGTCAATTTCTCGTGTTTCTTGGCCAAAGCAAGTCTTTTTCTTAATGGTGTCTTCCACTAGGGGTTCATTTGCAGCAATTCAACCTGATTCATGCAGTCTCCATTGAACAACTGATGTTGAGATGTGTTTGTTACTTTAACTTTCTGTAGCATTTATGCAGGCTGCCATATGATGTGCAGCTAATTGCTGGTTTCTGATGCAATTAATTGTAATTAACTTATCCTCTGCAAAAGAAGTACACTACCATTCAAAAGGTCTCTTGTTGAAATGCACTTGTTCTAGATAGAAAAGCACATGTTGTTGTCAATTAAAATAACATCAACTTGATCAGAAATACAGTGTAGACTCTGTTAATTTTGTAAATGACTATTGTAGCTTGAATTGGCCAATTTGTAATGAAATTGGCCAATTTGTTCAGAGGCCCATTATCTGCAACCATCACTCTGGTTCCAATGGCACATAGTGCTTACTAATCCTAGTTTAACATTTGAAAAGGCTAATTAGAAAAGCCTTTTGCAATTATTTTAGCCCAGCTGAAAACTGGCTTTTTTTGACTAGTTGATTATCTGCAGTATCAGATAATTGTGGGTTGCTGCGGATGGCAATTGCCTTTTACATCAGGACAATGACCCAAAGCGCAGCTCCACACTATGCAAGAGCCCTGCAACAAAAAAGTTATTGTGGCTACGAGTCTACAACATCGACACTACCTTCCATCTGAATGACATCTCACTCTCTGAATGACAAGCCCTGTGTTTTGAATGGTTCTGAAATGTTATTCTGAAATAACAATTTCTACCATAAATTATCCTGATCAGCTAAGTCTAGAAAGAATACAGCAGCCTTACTAAAGATGTGATGTCATAAATAATCCATAAATGATCAAATTCTAGGAAAGCTTACAGCTTGCCCTGTATCTAACCCTTCATACAGTCATGTGAAAAAATTAGGAGACCCCTCAAAACCTCACACAGCTGAAAACAATCTGCATGGAGGATGTGAAAAACGTTCTCCCAGTCGAGGTCAGAAAGCTCTGTCTCAGTTGCAGGTCATGGGTCCTCCAACAGGATAATGAACCAAAACACACAGCTAAAAGCACCCAAGAAAGAAAAAGAACAAAACATTGGACTATTCTGAAATGGCCTTCTGTCCTGATCTGAATCCTATTGAACATCTATAGAACGAGGATAAACGTGCAGACTGGAGAGGACACCCATCAAACTTGTAATAGCTGGAGCAGTTTGCTCAGGAAGAGTGGGCCAAACTACCTGTTAACAGGTGCAGGAGTCTCATAGAGAGCCTTCAGAAAACGTTTTGATTGCCAGGTTTTGTAACAAAATACTTTTCCACGCCATTTTCAATTGTTTTATTATTTGCAATATTAAGTTGAATAAAACTTAAAAAAGCATTGTCTGATTTATATTAAATATAAAATAAACTAAGTTTTGAGGTATCAGAGATCTCAGAGAAAATTGTGGATTCTTTGTTTTTTGTGGAGGGGTACTCACAAATTCGACCACATCTGTATGTGTGAGTTTGCATGCATGTGGTGTTTGTGTGGTGTTTGTGTGGTGTTGGTCAGCCACTCACAGGGAAATTGTACGCACAGTTGCGGCGCACAAGGGCGTATTTGGTCTCCAGCTCCAGCGGGTAGACTTGGCTGTCCAAATGGTCATTTTCATGCTGCAGACCCAGAACACACAGCTTCTTATAAAACTCCAGAAACCACAGATGCTGTTCGTCTGTGAAAGATGCTGCCGAAGAGAAAACAAATAATGACCAAATTTAACAAACAGCAATAAGAATCACACCAGAGGCCTGGGTGTTTTTTTTTTAGCTGGTTGAATATTAGACATTCAGATCGATTGCCTCAAGGCCACACTGTTTGGAATGATAATGGCCTGCAGGCAACAGCATCCTGGCTTTTCAAAGTTGTGTTTGTCAGTCTCCACTATATGGCTAAAGTGGAATAATTCTCATATATGATTGACATCAATTTCTCAACAGTTTCCACAAAAGCTGTTCTATTACAATACTGTATAACAAACTACCAACATTCTACATATCCTTGCAGCTCTTGTATAGACAACACATTTTTAGGGTAGTTCAGCCTAATCCTAAACCCTCTCTTTCAATTTGGCCAATATGAGAGGTCTGAAATACACCTAAGGGTAGCCTTTTAGGAGTGAGAGTGCGATAGAACAGCAGGTCTGAAACCCACCTGAAAGTCCATGACAGAGCTTTCCATACTGAAACGACAATGTAGCCAGTACTGCTTCATCTGCTTTAAAACACTTCTCACAGAATGTCTTTACCAGCGGAAAGATAACACGTGTCCTGTCATCTAAAAAGTGGGGAGAGAGAAGAGAAAGATCTAAATGATGGTTCTTTTAAAGCTGGGATTATCTAGCGAAGAGAAACTACACAATTAAAGTTATCAGCTCATGAACAAGTGGTACCAACCCCCCTAAAAATTTAACTCAACATATATATAACTAATCATGTGCCCATGAAGTGTAGAAACCCTAACTTCCCTGCTACATTTCCTCTACCCCTAATGACATTCCTGGACAGATCTGAAGACCAGACAGATAAAACCAATAAGTTAAAACTAACTCAAATTATTAGTTGAACTGAATTGGGGATCTTGAGTGTAACCTAGTTTGTAAATGTTTTATCTGTATTAGTCAGAAATCTAGAGCACTTTTACAGTTAAATCAGTTTTATAATCCTGTAGAGTATGGCTATAAGGTAGCTTGTCTTGCCTGCTTACAACTTGAGATAAAATAAATTCTGCTTTGCTGTGTTAATGCAAACCGCATTTCAGCTGTGGCAGAGAGGTGACAAACCGGAAAGGTGACCAGTGACCTAGCCTGGGGGGATGGAATGGTTAGGTACTGCCAGATTAATCACAGCTGGGTCGACAAATAGCATAGTGTCTTCGGTCTTAGGTTGAGCAGTGGCTGGTTTGGGGGCATAGAGAAGAGAGCTGACATAAAGTTGAGAGCTGACATAGGGGACAGAGCTGACATAAAGGAGAGAGCTGACATAGAGGAGAGAGCTGACATTAAAGAAAGAGCTGACATAGGAAAAAGAGCTGACATATAGGAGATGGCTGACATTGGGGGAAGAGCTGACATAGTGGAGAGAGCTGACATAGGGGAAAGAGCTGACATAGAGAAGAGAGCTGACATTGGGGAAAGAGTTGACATAGAGGTGCGAGCTTACATTGGGGAAAGAGTTGACATAGGGGCGAGAGCTTACATTGGGGAAAGAGTTGACATAGGGGAGAGAGCTTACATTGGGGAATGAGTTGACATAGTGGAGAGAGCTGTGTCGGCACGTGGACTCTTTTGGAACATCAATGAGTAAAACATTATCCGAAACAGTAGCTAGATCAGGTGTAGTAAGAAGACAGCAGTGTAGATTGAATGCAAATGCAACATGGCCTCATAGAAGACAATGTAGGCTGTAAGAGGGTGTAGCACGGCGTGCCGTGCAGACAGTTGTACATGGGCATAATGACGTTGCAGTGCCAACAGTGGAAAAGCCATGGGTGGTTATGTGAGGGTACAGAGTAATCACACAGAGACTTTCTGACAGGCATGCAGTTCCTTTCAAATTGGGGGAATGACACAGTCAAGGAGGGGCCAGGGGGCTCATATCAAGCTCTCATTAACACTTGATCATAGGTAGTTTAATTGCCAAATGGTCAAAGTGCCAGGCTCAATAAATAAAACATAGACATTTCAAGTGCATTCATTTACTGTAGTACATACAGTAAATTGTTACCCACCCTATTTGATACCTTGAAATATTAACATTCCAAGTCTGCTCCATACTGTATTAGGCATTGACTCTACACTTTTTTACAGATGTTTTTTAATTCCTTCATAAACTCTTGACAGACGTTATGTCAATATTAAGTGTTAATGTAAATATATATTTGGGATTCTATGACATTGGGGTGAGCTGGCGAGATTGTACAAGATATTTAGAGTGAAAGGGTGAGACAGAGGTCTATGTGAGGTGATGGTTTTAGAAGATGAGACCATGGCAGGGTTTGGTGGGCGGTTTCATAGACAATACATTGTATGAGGGTCCTCACCACTGTCGAACATCTCCAGCAAGTTAATGATGGTGTCGAAGGCGGCCAGGCGCACGGAGCTCATGTCATCCCGAGACAATTCTACGAGCTCAGGCAACACTGCTGCCTTGGTGTAATCCAGTCTACGACACCGGAGGAAATAGGAGAGGACACTTGATTCAACACTGCTCATGCTTCCTAACTGGACAGATTGATATCTCTAACGTTTAATTGACTTGATGATTACATTTTATACTGTGATGATTACATGTTAATTTTTTGGAGCAGTGTATTTTTGAGCTTCTAGTGCCAGATCAATATCCGATTTTTGCATCTGCTTTTGGGGGACAGAAAGAAATTATTTTGAGGCTGTTTTACAAATTAATAAATATAATATTTTCGTTTACCCGATTCCCCTGGCAATGTTCTCCAATTGGCGACACATGCAGGAGCGGACCTCATATTCCTCATCCTGGCAAAGGGACCTCACCAAAGGCAGGAGGTCCTTCTTCACTCTGCCAAAAGAGGTTCAATCAACTCAGGGGGAATATCACTCAAAAGTTACCTTTTGAAAGGCTAGAACCCACTCAAGGAACCAATGTGACGCTCTACAGCTACATAAAAAGTATGTAAACAAAAATATCCAATACTTTCAGAATAATTTTATAATGATATTATTTACAGTGTAAACAAGTGATTGTTATTTGCAGGGTTACTGCAAAATGTAAAAATAGATAAGTAAAATATAATACATGGCTGTAATTTTATGGGTTACCATTTTAACAAATGTAAATAAAACATTTCCTTACAAAATAATTTAAAAACTTACATTGGAGACTCAAATTTGCACGCCACCTTCCCCAGGATACGACAGCTGGCTAAGCGAGCTTGCATGGACTGGGAGAGCTGAGCTTTGGACACTAGTGGGCTGAGAATCTGAATGACCAACCAATAGATACCAATTGTTAGGTAAAGAACTTATAGCTTCATAAAACTTGTTTCTTGAAATAGAGTTGCGACTGGGTTGCTTTGTGCAACAAACCCTTCAACTATTAAGCAACTTATCTTCAATCAGTTATTATGTTTCATAATTTTAAGAAAAAACCTAGACTCCCTCCTACCAGTTTAATTGAAATTATTCAATACGAACTGCACTAAGTAGCTTCCTTAGTTTGGTTAGTTTCCATTTTTGATAGCCTTTAAATAGTAGAACAGGAATTGTCTAAATCAGCAAATGTTTGTAATGATGTAAAAAAGCTGATGACATAGGAGTTCAGCTTTTAGTTCATTGGCTTTTGCATGCAATTTTTATTACGTGTTAATACAATGTTGCTAAAAATTACTTGGGGTGCGAACTGAATGTAAAACTAAAATTGTGCGAAAGTTGCATTGTATAATCCCATCCATTGAGTTTTAGGGAAGGAACTGATTGCTTAAGATTGCTTATATTAATATTGTAATGTAGACAATCTGGATAACTCCCGAATGACTGATCTAATTCTCAAACACAACCCCTACAAATATAGAGAATGGTGTTTTTGCAATATTAGTGATCATTCAACAATAGTTTGTAATAAAAGTATGATACAAAGTCGGAAAGGAAAAAAAGCAGTATTACTCAGACTTGAATCTGAAATCCGGCCTGGGCAAATTCTAGAAAGACTGATTTGCATCTGATTGGCATCCCTTGGGGCTACTGAGAAATAGATATACTGCATCAATTCAAAAAGACCATTGCATTTTTTCCTGCAATTTCAAGGTCTGCAGGTGATCAATGTAGATTTTGGAAAAACTTAAATGCAATGAAGCAAGATAACTCGGTAGCCCCCTCCCCACACAAATCAAGTTGTATTTACATCAATAAAGTTGTAATTTTAAAAGTATAAGCTAATCAGTTGGTTAACTTTGTGAAAATTAATGTATCTTACCTCCTGTCGGATGGTTTCTTTTGGTAAAGCATCAATTGCAGACAGCAGTGTTTCCAGCCATGCATTGCTCAACACTGTCAAAAAGAAACAGAAAAAAGCTATTGTTCAAATAACTTACGAACAAAAACCATTTCAAACAATAAAAGGATTCATAGCTCTTTTTTTAATTCATTATTGAATCTAAACATGGCAGCTGCAAGGATTGATGAGCTGCCCAGCACTGATTTCCCAGCCATAGTTCCAATGAAAAAAGCGAGTGAGCAAACAAGCTAGCTATGACACTGGTTAGTACTGTCATTTCCCGAATTAAAAAGACTAAATTCCCAATTTATCAGAGAAAGTTGAAAACAACACTCAAGTTGTTTGTTCTAAAGACAGGAAATGAAGAACATTTACATGTGATTTTCTGAAGACTGATTCCTGAAGTTCAGCAACGTGTTTGGAAGTGTGGTAAAATCAGTTTGATTAGTCTAAAAAGACTAAATATCAGGTTTATTGTATATTTAAAAAATAGATAATATATATTGTGATATAATACAAATACATCATATTTGTAATTCGTTTTTTTAAATTACTGAAATATTTTCTTTAGACTCTGGAAAAGCATTCAAAATGCTAAAGACATTTGCTCTGCCACATTAAGTAGCGCTACCAAACAAATAAAAATGCAGTTTTTTTATTTGTAATACAGTGCCCTACAGACATATTGACACTAGCTTAATATGCTTTGAAGAAAATACAAATTGTTTACCAGCTTGATCTTATTATTTCTGGAGGGCACAGCATATTATTAATCAAATATTAGAATGATATTAATGAAATATTAGAGTCAAATCCTTCACACACTTAAGGACAATTCATGTAAAATAAATATACATGTTTTATGGTCTCTTATAGAGCTGACATCAATCAAGTGATATGCATTATTTAGAAGGAATAAAAGTCAGTCATTTAATTGTTGTAATAGCTTATTTGGTCCATAAAAAAATATTCTAGACATTTTATTATATGTATTATTAAAAGACTACCAGTCTAATTACCAACAATACCTCCTAACATGGTTTCAGAAAACCGTTAGGCTAGCCTGACATTAGACTTATCCTCTTGACTGTATGACAGTAGCTTAAAGAGAGGACCACTTTTGTCTCGGGGGTCCAGGCTAAGCTAGTTGTAACAACTTGTCATATGTCATTGGCATCATGACTGTATGTGGAATCTGTCATTTTATGCTCACGACAGGTTATAGACAACTAATGAAAACCATGCTGACCTGTATCTCTGTGGTCCAGGTTCAGTAGGACAATCTGTAGGATGGAATGGGTGTGTGTCTGGATGAGGACAATGTTGTCCTGGAGCACAGTCAGAAAGGAGCCTGCCGCCGCCAGCTGCATGTCTGCCCCAGCTACATGTAGTACTTCCTGTGGAAGTGCAATACATCCTTAGGAAGAATAAACAACTTCTTTACCTTTCATTTTAGTCACCTACTTATCCGATTTATTGTTGGGTAAATGCTATCATTTTGTAATAACTAATGTTGCCTCATGTTATGTTTTCATCTACAATATTAGGGAAATCCATTGAAATTAAACAACGATGTTCGTAGTCCTTGTCCACTAAACAATGTTTATATACTGCTAAGAACAGCTATTCATATTTACACCAAGCATTTAATTTGTTAATGCCGTGCTGTTTAAGTAGCTAAACCTATGTTTTAGTAGTGTAAAATGTTATCTGAAAAGGGGTAAATCAGGACACTCTCCACTTAGATTCATGTCACTCATCAAAAGCACCTTGGATAAAAAGGTTCAGAGCTTTGAGCTAAGTGCTGACAAAAGACTAAAACATGCAGATTTGGTTGGATTTCATTAATTAAATTCTTTAGCGGTGCCAATAATTTCTTTTTGAAAGAAAAATTGCTGTTTCTCTGATCAATGTTGTTAGTTTATCTACCATATATCTCAACACAAAATATAGCACAAAGCATGTGTTATGTTACAGAGTGTGTATGTAGTAACTTTTCATTACCAACACAAACAGATTTGACATGATAATGATTTAAAACAATCTAAATTACAGCATAATAAACCAATGAGAAAATAAAAAAATAAAACATACCATACATTACCAGTCATCTGTAGTTGAACAAGGACAATTCAATGTACACATGACAACACAATATTAAATACCAAATTAAAAAAAAATACTGTATGGAGTACTAGAATGTACAGCAATCCGTTATATCGCCGGAGAGCGATTTCTGTAACAAAGAGCAGACCACAAAGTGAGAGGCTAAGCTTGTCAGCATTTGTTGTAACACAATCATCGTGCTACAAAGAAATGTGAGAGCCAATAAGCGCAGGAACTTGATGTGCTCACACTCTGCAATATTATTCATTCACACCCCTGCTTGGTGTTTATCACTGAGACTTTACTTAGTATAACCATGTGCATTTACCCACTCATTTATAAGTGCTGACTACTCTGGATTTTGCATGAACCTAGGACTTAAATTTATTCACCCAAAAAAAGAATTGTTTTGCGAGTTTAAAATGTTAATTGACTTATTATTTCCTTGTGCAGATTATCGCTGCCTCGTCTCTACTTAATATGTCCTTTGGGTGCATTCCAGTTGTAAAAACATGTAATATTAATGTTATTGTTGGCACAAAAACTGTACAAATACAGCCAAATATGCAATTTCCAACCCTTATTATGAGCCACAATTGAGGAAAGAAGACATAAGCAATGTGGCTTGTTATAAGGGGTATTTCTGGTAAAAAAAGGCAAGCATAGGTTGTATTTTGGGTGTTATTTGTTGTTAGTAGACATCTATAGGTCCTCACTGCAGAGGCCTGCTATTCACATAAAAGTAAAAAAAGAGGACATAAGACTGATCATCGGTTCACTACCTTAGTGATTAAAGTCATTTTTCTTCAGACTATATTTAATCTTTTCCGAAAATTGGACCAATGCCACAAAACAAGGGATTAGGTGGAACACATGACTCTTTTATGTTCTGTGCTTGACGTGGATAATCTTGAAAAGAAAGTCTGGGAAATTGTCGTTTCATAGCTGCCGGTCTTCTCCAAGACTCATGCTGCGGGTAACAAACGTTCTCAAGTGATCAGGAACTCAGAGCCAAGTTAACAAAAAAAACTGGTAGTGTCCAGATGAATATTTAAAACAAAATAGCCAGTTAACTAGCCATCACAAGAAGTGGTAACTGGTCAATCAGCAAATCTGTTGCTATATAAGAAAATAGAGCCAGGGCAAATATACTCAATTTTTCTCAAAGTAATAAACTTTTGCTACTTGATTCATGGCTGCCGGTCTTCCCCATTTATTTTCTGTCCAACACCCCCCCTCCCCCCTTTGCTCTGCTCTGATTGTTTTCTGGAATGTTTCATTGCAAGGTTTAAGAAATTGTGACCAAAAACATGACTGAAACACACTGAATGCCGGTTACCTAGCCACTTCCGTTAGTCAAACTTTCCAGAATAAGGCCATGCAAATGGATGCCATTTCTGAAGTTCACAAATAATGCTAGCTAGCTACAGTACTGTTTATGCAACAACAATTTAATGGTCTTTCAACAGGAGGCAATTAAGTACATCTCAGTGGGAGAGCAGGAACTATTGAGTACATGTCAGCTAAGGGGACGAAATAGATGAATTGACCCACCCGGACTTTTGGCACAACCCGCCGGAAGGTCTCTGCTGGATTCTGACGCACCAGGTTAGGCAGGTTGATAATCACACTGGTTCTCTGGACATCCTGACCTGAGCTGGGGAAAGAGGACCAGAGAACAGAGGACAGCTATTGCAAGCACATTACATATGTTGTAAGAATCAAGGTTGAATACAAACATATAATACACAAATACAGTGCTAATCGCCTTATTATGTAATGTTCAGCCAATATAGGACATGAACTGAAAATCTTTAGAGAAGAATTATATCTTAGATTAGGGAAGCCCCATTTTAGCCAAATTCACATAAAGTCTGAAAATGTTCTGGGAAGCATGGAAATGTTGCTAAAAAATAAAAATAAATGTTTATAAAGGGAATTATGGCATGAATATACACTTTGTTATAAGTTACATGCGTTTAAATAAACAGATCATTTGCTTGTATTCATTCACAAGAAGTCACCTTACTGCGTTGTGGAATTCTGGGTAGCCATGTCTATAAATTGAACCTGCAACCGAATGTATGGTTGAGATAGATTAAACATGTAACATCAGACAACATTGCCGCAGTGATTTTATCTTAAAAAAAAATAACTTTCTCCCTAGACTTGTTTCGGGTGACATTTCTTTAATATCACTATACAAACTGATGGATTCCTACACATATAATCATTACATTATCTTTGACAACCTCTATAACATTCTCATAAACCACTATGGGGGATATGTACAGATATGTTCTTGCATTGTGCAGAAAGTACTTTCCAGAGTATCTCTCAGAACAAAAATAAGTGAATTGGAAGAAAACAGGCAGCTATCCAGCCCAAATAAAAGCGTTCCATCTCTAGCCCCCTGTGATTTCCTTCCTACTGGGCTTAGGAGATTCTCTGCTTTGAGCCTACTTGGATGGAGAAAGAGCACAGCTAATTATCAAATACAGTAAGTGAATTACCCTCATCATTAAACCAATTTAAAACACTTGAACATTTTGAAGGAGGTACCTAGCATAAGTGCAAGTCTGACAAACATTGTCTTGTTTGGAATACCAATGAAGACAGCACTAGAAAAAACAGATATACAACTTTACGGTGTTTGATGGTCAGCTTGTTACAGATCGCAGAACTTTTCCCAGTGTGACTTGTTGAAGTTGCGGTGTGGCTAAGGCGTTGACAACAACCTGATCCCAGGCTCTATTTATGCCATAATTAGGGCATAAGTTAACTAGTTGTTTACCATTCTGATTTATCATTGACACGTAAAACTTTCTAAAAATTCTAAAAATGACCAATCAACTAGGTATATATTGTAATAACTGTGGAATATCTTTTAGAGTGTATGGTTTCATGCATGGTACTCTGCATGAGTACAAAGAAAATGCCAACCTCTTTCATGTAAAACAAAGATCTAGAGCCTAGCCGTGTGTCGCCACTGTGTGATTTAGTCTGTCTGGTTGCATTGTTTTCATTGGTTAAGCAGCCGACTAACCTAACAACAATAATACACGGTTCACACTTCATAATTAAATCTTGGAAGTCATCAAATACTTACAGGGGATATTGGTTACTTTTCCCCAATCCCCATCTGCCTGTTCCACCCCTAGGGAGCCATATATTTCACTGGCATGCCTGCATTCCGCTTACTGTCTCTCTAAACAGGTATTCATTACCTTTTAAGTATAAGTTTTCATCCTGTGGCCTTTGTCGGCAGGGTTAATAACTAGGTGGGAACAAAGTGTCAATATGAAGAGGTTACAATCAAACTGTCACCCTTTGCACTACATACAGTGAACTCCAAAAGTATTGAGACAGTGACAAATGCTCCGTTTTTTTGTCCTGTATTCGTATACTAACCTTTAAAACGATACATGACTACGGGAAATAAAATGTGTCAGCCCAATTTCAAGTGTATTTTTACTTATAGCGGTGAAACAATGTTTTAAATTACAGCACATTTTTCTACGTAGCCCCCCATTGTAGGGAACAAAACGATTTGGACAGAACCAATGTACAATAAAATAGCAATGTTTAGTGCTTGCATATCCTTTCCAAGCAATGAATGCCTTAAAAACGGCAATGCATGAACAAAACTATGGGTATCGTTCCTGGACATGCTTTGCCAGGCCTGTACTACAGCAACTTTCCTATTTGTTTTGGGGGCATTGAATCAAGCATGCCCATGTTGGATTAATACTGAGTACATATTCTATACCACAAAAAGTATTTTTTGGTAATTGACTATAGTAGTCTTCCTTGGTCTACAAGTTTGTTCTCTGCTGCTAAACCAGGTTTCTTCCTAATGTCCCAACAAAATAGTATGCATAGAAATGCCTATAAACTATAAACATTTTGCATATGTTTCTGATAGATTCATTGTAATTTATCTGCCTCATGATGGCCATCTTGAAGGCAAGAAAGCACCAAGCATAAACATATGCCAACTGTGGTGAGGGCTCTGGAATGACCTAAATTAATTAAAGGGCAGGGTCGACCCCCGGTAGGACATTGCTTTGATCTGTGGGCTGTGGTACTGGGCCATATATAAGAATATAACTGGAAGCCCTTCAGAAAGTAGAAAGAATATGGAAGATAAGCATCTAGGACTCATGGTAATAAATAAGGTTCTCCCCTGACTTCCGGTTGAATGATTTTGTTCTGAGAGAAAAAGTGGACAAACGCTAACAGTAATTGGTAACAAAAGACCCACTTGTCATTCTGTTGTTATACTTGAGTATCTAATGAACAATGCATAGGGTCCCTGACTAAACAAAAATATTTGTTGACAGATAGTAATCAGATCTTTTGACCAATCGGTTGGTTGACATTTTAAAATGTAAATGTTTATATAATAGACAAACACATTATTTAGTTATGATATTCGGAGCCAAAATCAAGATAACAAGATCTGACCCTCCGTAAGACAATGTTTAAAACACACGCAAACACACGCACTCTAAAATTGTGATTAGTCTGCCATAAACAGTATAGACATTTTCAAAAAAATATAATATATTAATCGAGTGGTTGGTAAGGTGCCACTTTTCGTTCCAGAAGGCTTGCATATAAGGGAACAAGTGGTGGTTGCCCTGAAGTAAAATATGACAAATATGCATAAAAGAATGACACAATTAAAGTTAAACTGCAACAGAACAGGAAAGTTAAACTGCAAATGTGCTGATAGGCCAGTGACTACACACTTGCCCAGGCCAGCGATAATATCGACCCGCTGCTTGGAACACAAACCCGGCTTGGAAGTTTTCGAACTTTCAGTTGGAATTCAATATTCAATGCCTTGGAGGGACCCAAATGGAACGCTAAGATGATGCTGAAGATAGTTGATGACAGAGAGTTACAAGTTAAGAGCTTGTTTCTTTCTTTTTTAGAAAACCATGAGATGGTTATGCAGAGACAGTGTTTTATCACCATAGACAGGGCTACCAGGTCTTCTCAAGACAATGGACTAAATGTTACTTTGAAGTTCTGTACAAATGCACGATGTCAAGTTGGAGAGTTGTACCAACTGAACTACAGATAGGGAACTACCGTAAGCCATCAGGATGCATTTTCAAATGTCCCATCTGGGGTGAAAAAGCAGGTTGCAGATATGTTAAAAAATTTAATTATATTATATTTGATAATCCTCCACCTTGTCTTCTGACCAGATTAATGAGGCTCCATCTATGCAATTCTGAAGGTTTTTCGAGAGGTCACATTTGTAATCCATCATTGTTTAACTTTATTAGAATAGCCACGTATTTTTGACCATTTCCCCTTTACCTGAGGAGGTACACTGCCCGCTCAATGTCATTCAAATCCTCATCCACCGTAAGCTTCTCTATCTCTTCAGCAGTCTGAAAGTAGAACAGCAGACAGAAGATGACGAGTTAATCGGTCCAAGCAAAACCAAAAGACTTTAACACAACTTCCTATCAACAAATCCACCGTACGGCTGGCAAAATGTATAGCCTAGTAACTGCTTAGCATTAGGCTGCAAGGGTAGGGGCACGTCTGTCCATTCACTGGCTCTACTGCTTTGATTAGGCATCTTATTGCACTATAGTAATGACCCATTTACCCAGACTTGAGTATGGAGGATGGGATATACTTTAGAGTGTATGTGATGAGACATGTTAAACACTGGATAGGATTTTGATAACAGCAAAATTATTCAGCCAGACATAGTAAGGGAGTTGCAGTGAGGCTTGATAGGATAGACTAACTGCATTTCTCTCTCTGTCCCCACTTGCTTACGTGGGAGTGTTTACGTGGGAAACCAGAGGGAGTGACGGTGTGTGTCGTTTTTTACGTCTAGGCTCCTCTGATTATTTTAAATTTGCATTTAATCTGAGCTGCCTCGCTCTGAATCCTCCTCGTGCACAGGACAAAAAGAAGGCAGAGTACAGAAAACCCATACCCACCTCAGACGAAGCAGCCATGTGAACACTATATGATATGTGGAGGTGACCACCCCTTGTTATCATAGAATGAGAGCATTCAAGAAGCCTAACTCTTCCAATGGTGGCCATGTTTTAATGTCGTATTTGCAGCTCGATTGGATACAGAATTCACAGCACATCAAGGAATTTTTACTATTGTTGATGGAGAGGAAATGCTCTTGTTCTGCAGATACAGTCAGGAGTGGAGGCTTTTTTAGATATTTATTTTATTGAGATTATTCTTAGGCTCTGCATTAGCTACTGCCAAATACAATAGCTGCGCTTCCTGACGTCCACACAAAACATTAAACACGAGGAACGGGCAGGGGAGAAGGAGGAAGAGAGCCAGCGAGGGCGGAGGACAGCCAGTGATGCAGACAGCTGTCAGAAACTGCGTCACACGAAACGGCAAACGTGTGGGCAACCCCATTACATAGTCAGCTCTCAGTTTGTGCGAGTAATGTACAGGGGTAGCCTACACCTTTGATGATGCTAAAATGAAAGCTGTAACTGCAGTGTCTGTAGACTACAGACCCATAGCATGTTGTATTGAGTATTAGTGGGAGGTACTATTTCATGACATGGTCTAGGAAAAGTAATTGCTTAGGCTAAGCGTAAGACGTGTTTTGCTAAAAAAATTAAGCACAAACGTATGAACAATGGCATTCAAAGTGCAGATGATTAAAGCAATGTCGACGTATAGTACATACTTTTAAAGACACATACTAGGCTATTTGTAACATAAGTTTACACAAACCTAGGGTTAATATCGGAAAATCTAACTAATGTATGATATTAGGGTAATGACACTGACATTTCTGAGAAACATACAGAACAAAAAACACGTACAAAGTAGTGAACAGATAATTTTTAAAAAATATTTCACAATTACATAAACCTACAGTTTCTTATTAAATACCTTTAGACTCCTGCGAATAGGTCTTTCGATGAATGACAAGTCTTGCAGATCGTCTACCTGCCCAAAAAGGCTGGACTGGTTGAAAGTCATTTTGGTGACGAACAATGTGTTTTATTATCCTTTTTTAAATAGCTGTCACCGGTGTTAAATCCTTGTCGTGGTCATGACTCAAAACTGTAAATGAGTATGAAGGATTATTTGATTTGGGGAAAGCTCGCAGTTCCACCCACGAGAAATCTTTTTTGATGTTAGCTCAGCTACAGTGGAACTTCGTGTGTAGCAATATAGATGACTGATGCCGAGTACCATTAGTTCCAATCCAAGCATCTGAAAAGTATGATAATAACCCTCTCAGTTTTCTTTGCATGGTCTAAATAATGAAAAACTGGTCACGTTATGCTTACATTTCATTTAATTCTCTCACAATAAAAACCTTGTCACCCACTGCTGCTGTCACAAACAGTGATACACAATTTCTGTACATTTCCAAGGAAACCCTTACAATACTGTACTGTATCTTCAGCTGATTTGTCTTGGATAACACGACATAGTACAGTAGATAAACCTTACCACCATCCTAGATAACCTGTGGTCTATAGAGTACATAGAACAGTACTTCGTTAATCCTGAAGTAACAGGCAGAATAAATGTTTTTATGTTAACTTCAACTTCATATTTGCCATAGCAAACATTAGCTAACGCGTCTGATCTGTTCTAAGTGACAGCATCATGATGAAATATTTTTCAATGGATGAAATTGTTTAATAGCTTCTGACGACAGTACCGTAATAACCAACTAAGGCTAGCTAATGATGAGCATGTACATTTAGTTAACATAGCTAGCGTTAGCTGTATCTTACAACAACATCTAACTGGCCAAGCTTTAAAAAGCTACAGTACTGTGCTAGCATACTAGCGAAATAACTAACGTAAGCTACGGGTGGACTTAACTCCTTTATAAGCCAATACAGCCCTGTCTGTAGCATAATATATATACAACAAGTTAACAAAATAAACACGAAGAAAAAAAATTAAAACGTTAATTTGTCAAACACCTTGGAAATATTTCCCTCGACCCAGTCATTTTCAACACAATCCACGCACACGAACTACGCAAACGCACTGCAGCAACTAAACAGGTTTCCATGGCGACGACATGCCACAATGTCTGGCTGAAACGTTATGCACATATCACGTAGGACTGTGCCATAATTTAAAAAAACATAAGAATTTAAAAAAACATCAGAATCTTAAAAAAATCTAGAATAATCCCAACACAAGAATGTTTTAATACCAGGGGGCGTGATCTATACTTCTTAGTGAGGCGAGCTGTTTACAGTACCTATCCGACACACATTTCGTGTTCAAGGATGATGAGTGCATTTAAAAAATATATAATTTTGCGAAACATTTTTTCCCTGTAATTCAAATACAAAAGGGATAACTTCATATATAGATGCATAACCAACAAAGTGAAACGTTTCAATACTTTTTTGTTGCAATCTGGACGATTACGCTTCACAGCTGATGGAAAACAATCGTATCATAAAATCTATCATAAATCTATCATAAAATCCAGTATAAAAAAGGTTTGAAAGGTTTCACTTCATGTGTAATGTCACTTCTTGACTTGAATTAGTCAAAAAGCCCCTAGCCTTTAGTCCTTCGCCCATTCAGGGGGATAGGTGTGCCTTTGTCAGTACTCATTAGTCTTCCTGCATATCATCATAGCCTGATGTATTGCAGGGAATTGTATGATTTGTAAACGTTTTCACATAAATGGATATTAATATAGAATAAAATGTACAAAAAAAGAATGATCCACAATTTTGAAAACAACAAATTGTTCTTAAAAAAATAATTGAGTATTTAGCCAACGAAGCAGAGATCCTGGAATCCCGAGCATTATTTGAAATGTTTGAATCCTATTTCATAGAGTCATGGTATGTTTCTATAAAAAAAGCACATTTAGCACCCTGGCTTCTGTAACAGCTCTTTCGTATGCTTTCTTAAAATTAAAACTCCACATCAATCCAAAGACAGTTTTTCTAAATATAATACCCATTTATTGTATGGTCATTGTATTAATTCATCTGAAAAAGCAACATGTATTTGGTTTTACCTCTATTACGTAAACGTTTCAAATCAACAAAGCTTCCTGGACTGCAGCTTTGATGCAACCATATCAGCAGGGGGGGGTATTGTACATATAATAGGATTATTATCTTCTCACACCTCAGTTGACGTCTACATTGTTTTACAGACTGACAAATAGTGAGAAAATGGTGAAAGTCCCGAAATTAAACTCTGCAATTAATCAAATACTAATGTGTCAGTGAGTTGCCATTCAACAATTTTACAGTTTAGCGGTATTCTTACAATCAAATAGTTTAAATGTTCTTATTGAACTTACACAGTTATTCCACAGTTGCACAAAGTATTGCCTATTTGTGCCAAAACCTGTATTTCTGGATGTTACCCAAAGTAAGTTTGGGCTGAACAAAGAATTTAATCCAAAAAGTTCTTATTATTTAGAATGGAAAGTGATTATGGGCATGTTAAAGACATTCACAAAATAGCTTAATACTACACTAAGGGAATAGGGGAAATGGAATCAAGGTAATTTCAGAAAAGAACATGTCCCGATATGAATTGTAGTTAAAAGTTAATTGCTTATGTTTCATGTTTTTAGCTTGTGTTTCATTCTTTTCATACTTTTCCAAAACAATAATCAATATTCTGTGTTTGAATCCTCAATCCTGGTTGGGTGATAGACAGGCTGATTGGTGTCCAGGGGATGTATTATGCTTAGCTGTGGTATATTGTCCATATGTCACACCCTTCATAGCTGAACAATATTTTTTTAATATGTGAATACTCAGAGATAGCTATATTTGGTATTAGTGACTCATTAATTCCTCTCTTAGTTACATTCGGACTAGAGTATACAGCAGAAGAGTATTAGACTCAGGTCATTGACGATTATAGCTTTTACGGTGGCATGTCTGATGAGGCACTGATACATCTGGCTGTGGAGATGAACTTGACTGAACTGGGGGTCCGTTGAGATCCTCCACATCGGCCCTATTTAGTACCTGGCAGGACTCCACTCTCCCCCACCCCCGCTTGGGCATCCCCTAAAAATGTGCCTCTTCCTGCCAACACTAACCCTTCTACATTACGCTGATTACCTGTCTATGTCTAACTGCAGAACACTGCAGAAAATTATCCTATGTGCTTTAAAAACATATACCCCTAAAATGGTTACATGTTGTTATGTTTTGGCGGTATGGTGTTTAACCGATCTGCCACTTTTCCACTCCCTATGTTTTCTTGTCTTGTTTTAGTGTTAGCCAACCATTTTTTATTTGCAAAAAAAAGTAACGTACACAGTAACATTATTACCATTACTTTCAATTGGGTACAAAATTATTACAAAATACAAATGCACCCAACAAGTTTGTCAAGTCATTAGCTTGTGGTGTTATGGTTTACTAGGAATTTGTGACAAAATATCTGAATCCTAAAACCAAGGCCATCAAGTTTTGCAAATCTCTATCAAGAGTGCCAATAATTCTTAACAGAGGTGTCATAAAAAATATTCCAATACAAACCCAATTTATTCACCACCATCAAATGGCTTTGTAAACTGTTATCAGTTAAACAAATTAATTGCTGCCAAATGGAACTCTTTCATTAGATTACAGCAGTGCATGCTTATAAGATTTATTTATTTACTTGCTGGCTGTTTGGCTCGGGTGGAAACATGAACTGCTATGGTTACTGACCTCAGACATCTCTCAGTGCACATTGTGGGATTTCCCCTATGCTGTAGAAAAGGCCATACAGCTGCCCCCCCCCCCCCCCCCCCCCCCCCCCCCCC
>JACXGK010001629.1:12094-40531 GCA_016801125.1 Novumbra hubbsi | reverse complement strand
AAATTAAATTCTATAGTGGTAGCAAACATCTAGATAGATACAAGTCTATACGAGACAGTGATCATCATGTTCTGCTTAAAATAGTTTTGTCTGGCAAACAAATCCTCCAGTACATTCCCTTCAGATATTTTATTGCAAGAATAAAAGTCCTGGAAAAGCCAAAAGTAAAATAAATAATTTTACTAAATAAAATTACAAATTCAGGAAAGTAAAGCATCTAGGAACATTATCCTCTTTCTGACTAAAAAAGGTCCCCAAAAGGTCCCCAAAAACAGTAGGCTATTACTGTAGGTTGTCAATGGTTGAAGATTTAAAAGTGGAAAAGGATACACTAGCCAGATTCATGCTCCAGACCTTTAAACATTCATAGTTATTAATGTAGTGTTTTCCTATGTAAATAAACAACTAAGGAAAAACTGTCTGGAACCTAATAAACCTTAATTAGTGTCTTCCTCTGATTTCTGACTAGTTCCATTATCATCAAGTGGAAGAGGACCTTCCAATAACCAATTTTGTGTTTGGACAAATTAACAACAATTTAACAACTATAGATGGGTGATCATATCTTTAGGTTAACAGGTCTTTAGGTTATATATTCAAAGTGACGTTAGGTTAAGACATTGTAATGTTGCCAAATCAGCTGTTAATACTGATGTACAGTAGAATACAGCACATTGAGAACTTTGGAAGAAACCTTGACCTTTCCTGAAAATATGGGCACACATTTTGGTTTTCTTTTGCCTCTTCTCTTGGCACATTAAGTGTCAGCATCAACTGTGCCATATCTTAAGTAAGGCATCCGTATTCCAAGCAACACATGCATGCAAAGTAGTGAGTCAGCTTAGCAAAACATGAAATCAAGACCCTCTTTAGAATATCTCTTTAACATTGAGCTGCTGATTTTTCGTCATTCGTCTGGAGGACAACTCAGAGTGCAAGACCATTTTTAATCCTCATCCCCTCTGAAGGATGGAAATCTAATCTTAAAATAGTTATAACATTTTGAACGCAATCTGCAGATGATACAAGGTAAGGAATGTGCTATAAGATAGAATGTGTTTTCATAAATGTTTTTACCTTCACACAAACAGCTCACAGCAACACAAATGTGCTAATAACAATAATGTTATTATTACTCTTTAAAGCAACGACATGACTTCACGTTTTAATTTATTGCTCTTTACACTAAGTAACCTTGAACAACAATGCTTTGATTACTTTGCTAGACAGCCGCAACAGTATTAAGCAGTATCTTGTAACTGCAGTTCTACAGTTTATTAGTCCCCAACACAAAGACATAGTGGAAAGTAATGTTGGAATTATGGCTCATAATTTAATAGTATTATATTTACCATAGAGAAATAAGCGCCATGACATAACCTTAACCATATATAATATATTCAAAATGTTGTTATTTTCCACCATAATTTGCAATTAAATTCATTAAAAATCCTGCTGTGATTTTCTGGATTTCTTTTTCTCATTTTGTCTGTCATAGTTGAAGTGTACATATGATGAAAATTACAAGCCTCTCTCATCTTTTTCAGTGGTAGAACTTGCATAATTGTTGGCTGACTAAATACTTTTTTGCCCCACTGTAAGTATAAATACATCAAGTAAATGTGTTCTTCCTTTGTACCGTTCCAACCAGTTCAACCATGGCTGTGAACCGTATGGCCTTGCCTGACCGTTTGGGAACACCTAGAAGTTTTGATGACTACAGTATTTACAGTGCTCTTTCAGACGATGAGCAGATACAGCTGGCAATTGAACGTAGCTTCACAGAAGACCACAGCTATATGACTTCCATTCAATCATCACAACCTGGGTATTGGCAACCCAATTACCAGCCAAATCGATTTACCAACAATCAGTTCACAACCGGTAGCAGAGACCCCTCTGCAACAAGGCACATCTATGACTTTCCCAGAAGGAGCACAAACCCAGCCACACCACCCCCAAACCTCTCATCAGCAGACAGGTCTGTGTGAGTTCATCTTTAAGTTGTTGTGACAGTATCAACGTGGTTTTAGGGGAATACGAAACATATTATACGTAAATACTTCACACCCAGTTGCGTATGAAATTATGTTACGCTAGGCTACATTACAACGTGTTAAAACGTTACATAATATATTTTACAAATTAGCCTGTCATAGATTTATGCTAAATATTTGCAAAAGCCCCTTAAGCAGTCTGGACAGTATATAAGACAGTAAAAACAGATAATGATATATTGAGATTTAAGTTATAGTTTTTAAATGCCACTAATACAAATCAGATAGCGAGTGACATTTTTCGAAAAAGAACAGAAGTAAAATAAAGCATCCACAAGGGTGTGTCCTGATACAACTAATGTTTACATGACATTTTTTTGTTTACTTATAATTATTTCCATCCATATGTTGTAATCTATACTTTAGGGATGTGAAACGACTGGTGTCTGTGATTGAAAATGGTGATGTAAAGACTTTAAAAGAGATTGCAATGTTCAACCCGAAGAGTCTCTTGGTAGCAAATGATGATGGATGGATTTCTCTACACGAAGCTGCGTATAACGGGCAAGAAGAATGCATCAAGGTTATATTATCAGGTACGGGCAGGGGTCAAAAGGAAGTGCACATATATTTTATAATGAAGGATTCCAGGAGAAAATGTTATCTAAAAACAAAAACAAAATTTTAGCGAAATAAAAAAGTGACTGCAGTGGTCGGTCCTGTGCGGGTTGTTACGTTTCTATGTTCTGTGTCTTTCTGTTCTAGTTTCTTTGTTTCTATGTTAGGTTTAAAGTCCTTGTGCTAAGTAGTTTCACCTGTTTAGTTAAGTAATATCACCTGTGCCTTGTTTGCCCCCTCGTTAGGTTCTTATTTATGTTCCTCCTGCCCTAGTGTTCCTGCTCTGTCATTGTTTTGTGTGACGTTTGTGTCCTGTGTCTTTGGCTTTGTCCTGTTTTGCCTGGTGTAAACAACCCTTCTAAACTCGTCCCAAAATAGGACCTTCCCTTATACCAAATATATTATGTTTAAACCAGCACCTAATTTGTAAATCAGGAGATTACATAACAAAAATGAATGCAAGGTTGAGATGGGTAATGCAACAAATGCAATGAAATAAAAAGTTAAAGCGTATACCATAGAGCAGATTTATGAATACTGCTATCATACTGAACTACAGAAGAGATAAGATCAAAAACAAAACATGTCTTGGATCCATGAATAATCCAGGCCTAGATATATGGGGAGACATATTGTAACCTACTGTATTATTCCTGCATTTTCAATCACAACTTCATTTCAAACTCTGCAATTGGATCCTGTCACACAGGAACATCAACAGACAAGGCAATTGGATCCTGTCACACAGGAACATCCCCAGGCCAGGGCTTCCGTGGCTATAGCCATGGACAATATACCGAAGCTCAGCCCGGAGTGTTTTCAGGGCTTATAACGTATTTCCTCTGAGAGTGTTTTGCACAGCTGGGTTGGTGTTAGTCAAGCCTGTAAGACAAAAAAAGGTCAGTTTCATTCACACTGGTTAGTATGGAATTAATCAGAAGCAGCAACCCCAAATTATTTGACAAGTGCAACGCCTGATATTAGGAATTAAATAAATACCATTGCCACAGCACATACTCTCCTCTACACGGCCTCCACACAGTCCTTTCTCTCATTCCTGTGGCTACCAGTTCCTGGGCCTCGCAAAACAAGCCCCACCCAGCTGCCCCTGTCACTCAACACGGGCAGACTGCACATATTCTACTATTCATCCATGACATGCCTGTTTTTCTAGAATGCACCTAAATGTTATTACAGAATACAGCTATGATTTCGCTTTCAATGTTGATTCAATGTTGGTTAATTCTAATATTAGTAGAATTTTGTTACTTTTAGTTAATAATACTGCTAATTCTAAACGTTAATGCTAATTGCTAAGTAGCTTGCTAGTCAACGAGCTAAATGCCATTTAGCCACAAACAAAACTAAGAGCCATATGCCCCAAAAATGTGCTTCAAAAATAAGTAGTACTCAATGTAGGCTATATTCTGTTGCTACTACATTTTGCGTCGTTCTTCAAACTGTTTTTGGATCACCGGTGATACCAATGGCGTTTATTATTTGAGAGCCTTGGATGATATACACACTGTTCTGTTGAATCTCAGATCCTTTGTCAGTCAGCATATGCTGTTGGTTCATCACTTGCTAGAATCATCAAACTTTTTTTTATCATTAATACAGTCCATCCTGCAATGGTGAACACATGCGGAACAAGCAATCAGACCCCACTTCTTTTATCTGCTCTTTGTCACCATGTCAAATGTGTGGAGTGCCTTCTGGCAAATGGTGCCAACCCCAACATTGCCAATAAAGATGGAGAAACACCACTATTCAAAGGTAAATAACTGATTTTGAAGATGTTAAGTTTCAAATGTTTTATTATGTATCTTTAGAGTGTTACGAATCACACTTTGTGGGGTTTCCCTGACACAGATTAAGCCTAGCTCAGGACTAAATGGGAACTTAATCTGGGAAAGGGAAACTATTAATATGTGTTTAGTCTGGGGACCAACATAAGGCTGTTAAAAATAAATTGGGCTAACAAAACAACAAAAGTTACATATGTTGTTTCTCACATTTTGTTTTCAGTTTGTTTAAAGCCCAATATAAAGATTGTAGACCACCTTCTGAGGTATGGAGCCTCAGTGCACAAACGTTGTGAAACCGGTTTGACACCTCTCCATGTAGCTGCCGGGAATGACAATGTGAAAATTTGCCAGATGTTGTTGGAGGCTGGTGCTGAACTTAATGCAACCAATATCTATGGGATCAATTCTTTCTTTATGGCAGCACAGAATGGGGGAGTAAATGTGCTGCCCTTTCTGATGATAAAAGGTGAGGTTTACAGATTTCTACTACCTGCTTCAAAAACGTTTTTATTTATGTTTTCAAATAAGCATACATCACACTTTAAAAGCATGTATTTTATTGTCTATTATTGTGAAATTAAAGTACATCGTTTGTGGCCAAACATTTTCAAACCATCAAAAGTGTATAAAATACATCTTTATTGTGTTTTGATTTGTGTCAATACACAAAACCAAGTACAAATTTCTGCATGTAAAAAACATCTTAGAGACAGGTGATTCTTGTTTACTGGGTTATCACCTCATTGGTGTAAATTTATAAGCAGAGATGATAACACTGGTTCAAAAGTGGTGGGACAAAATGTGTTTTTCATGATCGTATTAGGTAAAATCAGGTACATCTCTGATTCCTGCTTGTGCAGAGGTATTACAATCAATGCTGTAATTTCGCAGTAGGGCAATCCAAGACAACTTGTTTTTTGTGGACTGAAATGCAATTTCTCAGCAAATCAACCAGTAGAAATTGTAAACGTTTATGTTTTTTTTTTTTACAAATAGTCACAACCCTTTGGGTTTTAATAAAACTAAGTTGTTTAATGATTTAAGTCACAGACTGATGAAATAATAAGAAACAAGAGGAGTTGCAAAAACTAGGTGATACATGAAAGGGTATGTTTTGATATAATTTTTAATACCAATTCCGAAATGTTGTTACAAAATGAATCAATAAATATAATTCAGAGTCACAAATTGGGACAATTCATGTGAGGAATTGTACCACATAAAAAATATTTAATGAATGATTCACTGGTAAGGACAGGCCCATGTAGCTCTTTTGGGAGGTGAAGACAAAGCTTCATTCAGAGATCAGGACAGAGATGAATGCATGTTTGCACAGTTGAGCAGGTCCTGTGTAAGTCAAATCAGGATCAGCGGTATGCCTTTTAGTATGAGAACCAAAACATCTCTTTTCAATCAGCAAATGATAATCAAAGCACATGTTTGGTGTGTAAAGAGTCCTTGATAATGCTACGGATTTCGCCAGGCATTGTTTCAGATAGATGTCCTGGATGAGTAAACAAACAGCCCCAATGATGCATTTGGCCATCTTCTCAAGCTGGTCAGGTTGCTCTTGACCGTGCACCATTATTATTTGGAGAGGACCCAGGGTGACATGTCAAATTGTATCCTACGCTTATATGGATTAGAATCACCGTTGCGCCTTTTTGAAATCTCTGGTGGCTCTAATGGTCCATCTCTAAGTATGTTTGAGTCTGAATTCTCAAAGCAATCTTGCAGCAGAGAATAAGCCTCCTATGACCTTACTGTGGGTTAAGTACTGATACATTATTGTTTGTAGGCTCTGAAGGAACAGAGACATTTAATCTGATTAGAGAAATTGTAGGTGGGAATGGCTTTTTTCGTTTCTTAGATAGTTTTTCCTTTTGTGGGATATAATACATGTAATTTTTATCTCGTTTTAAGGTTGTTTGATAGCATCGTCTGCAGAGAAAAAGGCTAGCTGGGAAAGAGGATTCATCCGCTGATGTTCTCATGCAGTTGGTTTTCCCATGGGTGGACATTTGCCAGCAGGAAATTTGGAAATAGAGACAACATAGCTCATCTTTTCAACCTTACTTAGAGGCCACGGTTCCTTCCAATTCCAGACTGTATTGCGAGATGTCCTGTATTGTAACTCTGCATATAGTAAATGTTATATGTGATTGTATTTTATAGGCGTTGATATCAACTTCCAGGCAAGTGATGGAGCAACAGCCCTGTATGAGGCAAGTAAGAATGGTCACAAGGAAGTTGTGGAACTGCTTCTATCAAAAAAAGCAGATGCAAACAAAACAACCGACAATGGCCTTCTTCCCCTTCATGTTGCTGTCCAGAAAGGACACTTTGAGTAAGTTCAATTATGAACTAAATGACTAGCTACCAAGGCATTTGTTTCTCTTGAACCGAGCGAGAAAAGCCCTTCTAATTCGCTTTTTTTCGTTCGTAGCGTTGCGTCCATGTTGATTCCAGCCACCAGCAAGTACAAAGTAAAACGCACTGGCATCAGTCCTCTCCACCTGGCTGCGGAATGCAACAGGGACTGGATCCTGGAGTTACTTATAGAGGCGGGCTATGATGTCAATGCCCAGCTTTCAGAAGATCGGTCCAAAATGTACGCAGACCGTCGCAGCACAGCGCTCTACTTCGCTGTTGCCAACAGCAACATAGAGGCCACCAAAATGCTCCTAGAGGCAGGAGCTAACCCCAACCTCGACATGCTAAACCCCTTTCTTATTGCTGTGAGGAGAGGCTGCAAAGACATGACCTTCATGCTGGTGGAGCACGGAGCTAACATGAACGCCTCCATCCTCACGCACCCCTGCTCCTTCCCGGCGGGGATCTTGCTCAGTATGATGGACTCGCACTTTCTAAAGTATCTGATGGACAATGGATGCGATGCCCGTTCCTGTTTTGACTGCGCATACGGCATCAAGCCACACCCACCCCCGAAGATTTCCAGAAACAGATCTTTGCTGCTCACTTCAGATGAGGATGAGGCGCCGAGCAAAACCAACGTCCAGGCAGGTTTAGTTCCTGTGAAATAAAGACACCTTGGCTGGTTTCGTTAGTTTACAGATCTGTCTCGTCTCTTCCATTTTTGTAATCAAATTTCTGTGCCTAATTTAGTTCTGCGAGGCCATTTCGGAACCAATGACAAGACACTGGGCAGGACCCATCATAGATTTGCTCCTGGATTATGTTGGTCATATTAAGCTCTGCTCCCGGCTGATTGAGCACCTAGATAGCTACCCTGAATGGGCAGGGATCAAGGTCAAAGCAAGTGAGTGAGCGTATACACAATATGCCATGTCTTCATGTAATGAGGCTTGCATTCAATGGGAGACTTCCACATACTGTCTGGTTATACATGCATGTTTATTCTCTAAGTTTAAAGAAGAGGTTTAAACATACTTACATGTGGCTTTATTTTTGCTCTGTGCTTAAAGCTGATCCCCCACTTCCAACTGCTGACTGAAATAATACAAAAACTAGTGCATCTTTAAGTTTATGCCCTTTTGTATTGATGTACACTGTAGTTACCTTGACAGTAGTACTAGTTTATCTCAATACATTTAATAGTCAATTATTTTTGCTTTCAGTGCCGCCACATTCGCTGATGCAGATGTGCCGACTGAAGATCCGTCAGCAGATTGGAATCCACAGACTGAAGCATATCAACATATTGCCTCTCCCAAATATACTAATAGAGTTCCTTAACTATAATATATGAGTTTTACAGGACATCTAACACAGAAGTTACCAACCACCCCAAATATGGGGTGTCAACATTTCATGGTGGTGTTCATATATTTGTAAGAAAACGCAACCGTTGTTTTGTGGTGGAATGAGATTTTTAGGTTGGTTATTATCATTTTTAATTATTTCATAATAACAAAGATATGTTTATAAACTTTTAAAAATAGCTTAAAAACATAATTTTGGAACAGGTCCCCTAAGGTTAAACTGTTGGAAACATCTGGTGTAGGTATATAGTACCATTCAAAAGGTTTTGAAAGCTAGTGTTTCATTTTGTTGACACTACACGCGAAAAAGAAAAGTTTACTATATGGTCATTTAGGGGTTGTTCCGTTTGAAACTGTGGGAAGAAATTGTTAAAAGGAGTTTCTTGAAATTTGACAGATTCTGTGACTTGTCTCCAACAAATGTGATTTTTACAATATAAGACACTTGATGAATGATAAATGAAGGTAGGCTCTTTACGGTTGTGTACTGTATATTACGTACTGTGTACTGTATATTACGTACACGTACAAGTATGAGTCTGTACTGTATAATACACTGCTCCAAAAAATTAAGGGAACACATAATCATCACAGTATAATACTAAGTCAATTAAACTTCAGAGATATCACTCTGTCCAGTTAGGAAGCAAAGGCAATTGTGAATCAATGTCACCTGTTTTGGTGCAAATGAAAGTGACAACACGTGCACTGGAGAGGCAACAGCAAGACAACTCAGAAACGAGAATAGTTTTTCAGGGGGTGGCCACAGACAATTGCTCTCTCCTTATCATTCCTGACTGATTCTTCTCTAGTTTTGCATTTTTCTGTCCTTGTCAATACTGGTTGCACATTGAGGTTGCACAGGCAGTCCAGCTCCTCCAAGATGACCTCCGATATCAGAAGGTTTTGCTGTGTCACCCTCTACAGTCTTAAGAGCATGGATGAGATACCAGGAGATAGGTGGTTATATGAGGAGAGTAGCAGGACCGGTTTCTGTTCCTTTGTGCATGGGAGGAGCACTGCCAGAGCCCTACAAAATGACCTCAACTGGGCTACTGGTGGGCATGTTTCTAACCAAACTGTCAGAGACTCCATGACGGTGGCCTGAGGGCCCAATGTCCTCTAGTGGGACCTGTGCTCACATCCCAGCACCACGCAGCTCCATTGAATTTTGCCATGGAACTCCAGAATTGGCAGGTCCGCTATTACCACCCCGTCTTTTCACAAATGAGAGCATGTCCAAAGTTAGCATGTGACAGACATAAAATATTATGGAGACGCTGTGGTGAACGTTTGGCAGCCTGCAACATCATCCAGCATGAGCAATAAGTGGTGGTCTGTGGAGGCAATGCCCGGCTTAATGTGGCCAGAGTGTGTCGCCAGTTCCTGGATGACGATGCCGTTGATGCCATTGACTGGCCCCCAAATTCCTTAGACTTAATTCCAATTGAGAACCTTTGGGACGTTATGTATCGGTGCATCTGACGCCGCCACGTAGCGCCACAGACTGTCCAGGTGCTCACTGATGCCCTGGTCCCCCAGGACACCTTCTGTCATCTCATCAGGAGCATAGCCAGACGTTGTCAGGAGTGCATACAGGCACTGTGTGTTTTGTTTTACTGTTTTCTTTGTGAGTTTGATTCTCAACCTCGATTTATTTCTGGTTTCCGTTGACAGTTACATATTTTTGTTCTCTACGATTTACACAATGTACAGTAAAAGATTTTGAGACCTGTAGGATTTAAGTGTTCCCTTAATTTTTTGGAGCAGTGTATGTAAATGTAATTATGAAACGTGTGTGTATATTGGGGTACAGTATTCGTTTTTTTAGGCAACATTGATACGGACTCTTATGACCTATTAATTCAATGTTTACCCTTGCAGATATTCTCTTTTATCATACTGAAATATTTACACTAATGCACAGCTGTTAGAGCATATAAAAAAGCCATGTTTGGAAGGATTTAGATTTCTTCAGAAATGTTTTATTATATATTTATACATATACATATATATAGATATATATATGTATATCTATATTTATATATATTGTGTACAAAGTTTTGTTGTCACAATGGGTGATGTTATTTCACTAATTGATTGTAACTGTGAAAACAATGCAAATGAATTATTGACAAGTAAAATTGGTGATTTATTATCAGTAATTGTTTCCGCATGCTAGTTTAATCAGTGCTTGTTTAAAGCAAAGAAACCAAACTGTAAAATGTTGATGGAGAAAAACTGTTGTGAAGCAAAGGGATTTGCAAGACTGGAGAAGCTGATTGGATGGACAAGAATATGCTTCAAGCTGCAAAAGTAAACAAGCTGAAAATACTTTTGATGAAATTTATGATAATGAATATATGGTTGAGTTACCATTGAGTAACTTGCTTCAACGCTGCAGCTAGTTACAGTGATCCCAACCATCTTGGAAAATCTTATAAAGACCACTGACAAGGTGTTCTAAAACAGGTTGAAGGACACACCATTAATTCAGGACACCTGTCAGGATCTGGAGGGCTGGCATTGAACAGCTGACCGGTCAGGACTGTCGACAAGTTCCAGCAACCAAGTTTTAAGGGTTACGGTTTCACTTTTTAATAATAGACATGTCACATGCATGGCCCAACAGCACCGTCACAAGTCATCATCCAGGAGACTTCTTGTTTCAACAGCAGTATCTCCTTTACATCAGTTTCATTGGCCTGCTCCAGAGAGTTTAATATATACATGTATATATGTATGTATATATATATAGATATTTGAAATATACACACAGATATTAAAAAGTTTGGGGTAAGATGTTTGGCATCCCAGAGTGGCCTCTTCACTGTTGAGGTTGAGACTTGTGTTTTGTGGGTAAGATGCAGCGCTGGAAAAAATTAAGAGACCACTGCATATTTTCTGCATCTCTTCTGTTCCTCACTCTAAATGTTCCTTTTTGACTAGTTGCAGTGAAAAAGTTGCAGTGGTCCCTTTTTTTCCAGAGATATAATGAAGCTGCCAGTTGAGGACTTGTTAGGCGTCTCGAACAAGGCCCTCTAATATACTTGTCCTCTTGCTCAGTTGTGCACTGGGGCTTCCCACTCCTCTTTATATTCTGGTTATATCCAGTTTGGAGGTTTCTGTAAAGGGAGTACTACACAACATTGTAAGAAATCTTCAGGCTCTTGGCAAATTCTTACATGGAATTGCCATAATTTCTCAGAGCATATTTCCGAAGAAAGTTCTGTGTTTCTGGTCTGGTTTGAGCCTGTAATCAAACCCCACATTTTTTATACTTTAGATACGTAACTAGTCTAAAGGAAACCATTTTAATTGGTTCTTTCTTTTATTTACTTTAGCTGTGCCAACATAACGCAACTCATAATGGGACTCAGTGGTGTGTCGGGCCCCCTACATGTCTGTATCTGTCACTACCGACAACATCTGGTCATACTGCTGAAGAGACAGCGGATGGTGTCGCTGTGTGCTCCTGGACAGTCAGTGGGGCTTCTGGGCAGCGCTGTATGCACCGATGCGTAACGTCCTAGAGGTTTACATTTTGATTCAGGTATGGGGAACGTGGGGGCCAGTCCATGGCATCAATGCTTTCGTCATCCAGGAACTGCCTTCACACTCTGCCTATCCACCCCGGTATCTAACGGCAGTCAGGGTACCTTTGGCTGTGGTCTGTGCCACCCTCCAAGTATATTCCACCCCAGAATATTCCACTGACCCACCGCCAAACCGATAATGCTGGATGATGTTGCTGGCAAGATGATGTTCACCATGGCGTCTCCAGACTCTTTTACGTCTGTCACATGTGCTCAGTGTGGACCTGCTCTCATCTTTGAAGTGAAAGGGGAGCCAATGGTGAACCTACCAATTCGAGTGTTCTCTGGTGAATGCCAATCGTGCTTAATGGTGCGGGGCTGTGAGCACAGGTCCCAATAGAAGACATCGGGCCCTCATGCCACCATCATGGAGTCTGTTTCTGACAGTTTAATCAGAAACATGCTCACCAGTAGACGCCTGTTGTTCCTGACACAAAGGATCAGATACCGGTCCTGCTGCTGCGTTGATGACCTTATACGACCCTGTCCAGCTCTCGTGTTACGGCACGTCTTCTGAAATCTCCTCCAAGCTCTTGAGACTGCACAGGGTGACACAGCAAACCTTCTTGCAATGATGCGTATGGATGTGACATCTTGGAGGAGCAACCTAAATGACCTGCCTCATGCTACCACTATTGACAAGTGGACTAGCAAATCGCAAAACTTGAAATAAAACAGTTAGGAACATTAAGGACAGAGCAATTGACAGTGGCCACCACCTGTAACACTATCCCCTTTTTGAGGGTTGTCTTGCTGTTGCCTCTTCTGTAATCACTTTCAATTGCACCAAAACAGATGTTTTGCAATCGCTTGTTTTTTAACTGGACAGATTGATATCGCTGAAGTTTACTTGACTTGACATTATACTGTGATGTTCCCTTAATATTTTTGAGCAGTGTAGGAGACTAAAGACTCACTGGTGTCAAGACTACTTTTAGCAGCTCAAATTCTGGAATCTTGGCTATTAAGTATTTCTAAGTATCCTAAAATAAGAAATAGACTCAATGAATGTAACACCTCTTTGCTGTCAAATGATTGTAATACAAGACAATACCAGAGCACTCGCTTACGGAACAAGTCATACCAATCTTTGTCAATAAAACCTGACCCATAAACAACAGGTGTCTGATCTAATGGGCAGGAGGACTACATGCCTAAACATTGTACATGGCACAAATTGTATAACTGGCACATCATCAAAGTAACTGCATTTGGGGATTCCTTGATTTTATTATGAGACAAGATTGCCTTGAAGGTGATGGTGGCCATTTGATTATTGCACTCCTCAACATTTATTGTCGTACGTGTAAGCATTACACTGTACAGTTCACACTGGCTGTATCATGGATATGTAATAAATATTACCAGGAGTTCCAGTCATTTGTTTATTAAGTGCTGCCCTAAAAAACTGGGTCAACGTCCCCTGAGCAATCTAATCTTGGAAGAAATTAGAGACAAATTTGGCACACAACCCTATCATATAACCTCCAGAAATATCCCAGACGGCTGGATCAGAAGCCCAGTCTCCGAAACCTTTACTGACAGAGGAGTGGAGAAGTCTTAGGGGGAGAACTAACCAGGGAGGAAATTGCTTTGGAAAGCTGTAAGAGCTGGGAAGAAAGGTAGGACATTTCCTTATAAACTGTAGTTCGGAAACTTTCATCTACTGAACTAAAATACATCTTTTTTATCTATATAAACCCAGCGGCCATGAACATGTTAGAATAATTATGAGTAGCACACTGCCTTAGTTGTTTCACAGACCCCTTTAATGATTAGAATATAAGATGTCAACCCATTTTAGTGAAAGCATATATTTTCCCTGCATTGTCCAACCTAAATAAAACTCTTAAGTTTACTACTTAAAATGTGTTTGTAGAACATTTTGTGTTACCTAAATAGCACTCACAACAATTTATTTTTATGTCATGCTTATGATATAAAGGCATTTGCTTTAAATGGCAACCTATTTGCACAGAATGAACAGTGAGGTCAAAGTATATGGACACTAATACCTATTTCTGTCTATTTCTTTTGTCATTTTGTGCTCTCTTACGAACATAAACTGTCTCAGTTTACCCCTAGTTGCAGTCAGAGGTAGAAAATAGGTAGAGGCAAAGTTGTCACACCACCATATCAAACAAGTCTCAAATACTATCCCAGTTGGCTGGTTCCAATGTCCAGTCTCATGAAGCTCTACTGAGTGGAAAAGTCTTAGTGGGGGAGATTAACCATGGAGAAAAAGCATTTGAAACACTGCAAGAAAGCCTACTGAACTGATGCACAAATACATTTATAACCTACAGCTCTGGAAAAAAAATCAAAACATTTCCAAAAAAGTTGAAAAGTAATGTTTTGAATAAGGAACAGTAGGGATCCACTTGCAGTGGTCTCTTCCTCAATCAAAATGTTCCTTTTCAACCTTTTTGAAAAGGAAGGAAGAAGGTCCTGTGTTCTCTTCATTTCTTCCAGAGCTGTTTATAATTCTACATGGACCTGGTGGTAATTCGTTTTTTGGACAACGTATTAGCAAAAGTATTTGGATAAAAAGTTTTACAGCTATTTTTATGTTTTTATTAGGCAGGTGTGTTCGATTGCATCTTATGTACAGGCATAAGAGAAGTGACAATGGCTCGTCTTGAATTGAGGCTTTGCATTTGGAGCCTGTGGCTGGTGTCTGACAACATGAGACACCAGTCACAGGTATAAAGTGGTATAAATGTAAGTGTTGGTCATATTTTGATTTAAGTGAATAAAAAATATTGAGAGGTATAATACTGACAGGTAATCATATACAGTAACACTTAGGTTAAATTCTGTCTATGCCAGCTATTAGCCTATATTTTGTCTTTTAACCTAAAAAAAACACTTTTTGTGAAGCAGCAACTGAATTGTTATGCCTAGAGTTCAGCTTCAACGAACCGCAGCTATGCTGTACGGCTTTGTACACCCTGTTAGGTCAATCAGATTAGAAGTACCGGTTACAGTGAGTAGTCTACCCTTTGACCCATTGACCCCGAAAGCTTTGCTCTCATACTCCTCCCAGGATTATGAGAGGGAGGGTGAAACATGAGCCTGATGTATCAGATGCATCAATGTCCTCTCGGCCTCTGGCAGCATTCTGAGATGGAATGAGTTCATCCTGTTTTGTCATTTTCCAGTAGCCTCATAAACATTTGAAAGCCAGAGGAGTTATGACACAGCGAAATATTCCTTCGCCTTTCCTAAATCCATTTATCTGTGCGAAAAAATAGGTTACCACTTTGTTAGCTTCTGTAGCTAATTTAAATCCGTACTGGAATAGCTGTTTGCTCGGCATTGGGATTTAAACTTTTAGATTAGTCTCATGTCACATTAAACAGTCATACTACCTACTACTCTAGCCATCTTTGCAGTCTGAAATGTTTTGAGAGAAAGGTTATTCACTCACAGTCCATGCTCCCTACTATTAGAACATCTTGCATGCTGATATCACTTAATTGCTTCTGCTTTGGAATTTGGGTAGAAAATATTTTAATAGTGATTTTAATTGGTGTTGAACAACAAATTGGAAACCAGTCTTTAAAAAAAAAAAATGTTTCCCCCGATGCCCCTCGTTCCGACATTAGGGTACAAAATTCATAGAATTTCCTAACAGCTATCTGGCTGCTCTTATATTAACCAGGACGTTTTCACTGACACATGCTGGAGGAGTGGGAATTCCCAAACCAAAATTTGCACTGAGCCAAGTTCTCTGAGACTAGTGCAGTGTTTCCTAATTCTGGGCCTGGGGACCCTAATGGACATTTTTGTTTTTGTTTGTTACATTTGGATCATGTAAAAAACTGCCAAAACGTACCCCCCTGGGGTCCCCGGGACCAGGATTGGGAAACCCAGCACTGCATGTTTACTAATAAATGTTTGCACTTACAATAAAATGCAATCCCTTTACTCTAAAATATCAACTTAATTGATCTAATGTCATTGAGTAATTGTGTAATTGTGTGAATCCCTCTATTTGGCTTAGTGTAAGAAATGGAAACAGATCCAACATTGATGATATTATACATAATATAGAATATGTTACTAATACACTCAATGCCTCCTTTTTCAATCAAGATCCAGCATGGCAGTTGCCAACATGTCCATGCCCGGCTCCACAGTGGACCGCGTCCTGAGTTTTGATGACTACAGTCCCTACAGCAACCTGTCAGATGACGAGTTGATGCAGCTGGCTATTGAACGTAGCCTCAGTGATGCCCACTATGCCGGTGCACTGGGTGAAGCCAGCAACACCCCCACAGATCCAGGGAGGAGCACATTCCAGTACAGGACGAACCCACCCGCAACCTGGCTGCACTCAGCAAATCATCCAAGGCTGGAACCAACCCATAGGCCACCCACTGCCAACCCAACTGACGTGTATGTCCCAGCTATCATTCACTGTTATTAACTGAGCTATAAAGACACTTCAGGGCATTAAGCCAATGAATAGAAATCACTGCCGGTCAAGGTATGTTCAAGAAATGTTGAGGCTTTCTGTGATTATTGGCATATTCTAATCAGTCTTGTGCGTCTTTCGACACGATCTTTCCCATCTGGTATGCCAAGAGGTCAATCAGTAGCTAAACTACAACGACCCTTTAACAGTCTGGCCTGTTTGTTTTCCAATCTGCCATGTACGAAACACCTGTCCTATCGCATCTCATGACCTCGTTCTGGAAATAGATAGCACGTGAAGTTCACATGCCACCGAGGAAGAAAATAGCAACACTGATGAAAACAAGTCTCTGTGCTGAAATGGATGTGCATGTTTTAAAAAAAAAGTTAGCAACGGTCAGATTGCTTTATTGGAAGGGCAATTGCTGGAAAGAGTGTTGGAAGGGTAAGCGGGTTGTTTTTATATACACATTTGCAGCAGTGTCCTACCATAAATCCTCACCCCCAAATCTCCATGTTTACACATTTTGTTGTGTTACAAAGTAAGACATCATTATCTATTCTATAAGTATTTAATTGCTATATCATTTGTTTTTAATCAGGGTTATTGTCAGTTTATAAATCTCGTTTGTTTTCTTGTCATCTGGTTAAAGAAACTTGAGTCATTCCATTTGTTATAACAGCCAGCTTTATTGGCTAGCTAGCTAAGATGAACTCTGTCACAGTACCGGACAGTCTAGTCGTTAGATGATCTGACAATGTCAGAAACTGAGTACCTATTATAACTTTACCGACATCTAGTCACCTTTTCCACATTCTGCTATTCTTCACACTGCTCTTGAAACCCTGAATTTAAGTGGGTCAATGCATGTGAAGGCATGTTTATTCATCTGACCACCACAGTTTACAGGTGCCTAAGCAATCTGAGGGAGTTACAATAAGTGTGCAATAAGATCAGGAAATCCATATTGACTATGGGGTATTTTTATGGAGATTAGATTCTGTCAATATGTAAACTTGTAAGTAGCGAGTCATAAATACATAATGCAACTGTCAAATAAAAATCACTTTCAAGAAATATATGCTTATAGTTTTACAAACATACTGTATGTTATTATTATTTAGTATTATTATTTGGACATCCATAAAATGAATACAATCAATAAACTATTGATTCAATATAATGACAGAGCTATATAAAACCAAAACACAGTGGGCTATACAGAGTTGCTTTAAGTGTGAAATGAGCTAATTTGCTAATTGCTCATTTTAGTGACATCAATGTCGCTAAAACTTCCCATCAATTAAACAATGTTACAAACTTATAATAGAAATGACTGAGTTAAAATAAATGATATTTGCCTTTCGTGCCCGTTAGGAAAGAGGATAATATTGTAAAAGCCATCCTGAATGGTGATGTGACCAAAGTAAGAGCTATGATTACAAACACACCGAATAACATACAGCAGCCTGACAAGTATGGATGGATCCCGCTGCATGAGGCTGCATACTACGGCCAAGACCAGTGTGTACAAATACTTCTGGGTGGTAAGTACAATTAAAAACTTCATAGATGTGATTTCAAAACCTTTCAACTGAACTCAAGGTGTATAAGCATTCTTCGTGAAATTGGACAAAAGTCTTTGCAAAAACAAAATAAACAAAACAAGGAATGGGCTCAAACATAAGGGAAACTGTATACTTAAGGATTTTACCACGATCATTTCTTAAAAACAAAACCCAGAAAAAGACCTGAACAGATGCAAATACCAATAAGCACTGTTAGACAATAATTAGAGATTCAAGTCTGAACCAGTTGCTAATGTTCCCCCCAAAATGACATGTGCATATCCACCCCAGGGAACAAAGATGATGAGTGGAGGCAAACAAGAACCGAAGGGTCACAGTTTCATAACAGCGCCGACTAGTGAAATCTAAAGTATACAAAGTCTCAAATCAACCGTTAGAAGCCATCTCCATGTCAAAATCTCTTCAGAAAGGTTTTGTGAAAGAAGCTCTGAACATTGCCAAGAGTTATTGGAAGTACAGTTGGGCGTCTTGAGCGGTGGTCAGATATTTTTCTGCCAAGGCACACCATCGGCATGTTTGGCAACTAAAGGGGACTGCCTACAAGGAAAGGGTACCTATACTCACAGTGAAACATGGTGGTGGCCTGTTTTGATACTAGTAGTCCAGAGGCACTTGTTAAGATTGATGGCATAATTAACTCTATTATGCACCAGAACCTGGATTTTAGTCCAAAACCCAGATGCATGCGCAAAAAGGTTGAGATTGAGCAATGTTAGTTGAATTCTTTAACAAGACAAGGATCTCAAAAATAGATCTTATAGATCATCAGAATCAGTACAGAAATTGTTGCTGGACCACGAAACCAATGTTTTAAAATGGCCCATCTCTGGAATTCTTAAAACCTGTGGTGTGAGTTGAAGCGGACAGTCCACAAGCACCCATTTATTAAGGATTTTGAAATGTACTGCATTGAGGAGCGGTCCAAGATTCCTCCACAAGTGAGTAATAACTATGTCAGACATTACAGGAAGAGGCTCAGGGCTGTTATCCACTCTAAGTGAGGCTTCAAGAAATATTTATATTTCTATATTTCTATAAAATTATTTTCAAACCTGTGTTGCAGAAATATCTAACTACTCAATAAAATGTTGTGTTTGAGAAACTGTGTTGTAATAAAAGTCTACGGAAACCTTCAATTTGAACCCACAATATGACTCATTGTTTTTTGTTTCTTTTTGCACTTACTTTTACTCAATGTCATGAAGGGTGCCAATACTTCTTGAATTGACTGTATTAAATGTTATAGTCTATTCTTGCTTAGACTGATAACTATATTAGTTATTTCAGCAGGTAGTTTGTATATACATCGGATATTTACTGGATACAGCTATCATAACCTTTCATTACGATGTATGTTATCCTTTTACCAAGTGAATGATTTAAAGCACACTGCAGAATAAAATATAATATACCTTTATCACATTTTGGTCTCCTGTGTTACCCCTTTCAAGCTCAACCTGAAATGATAAACAAGTGTGACCTAAAAGGCCAGACGGCTCTTATTTTGGCGGTGGGCAGGGGAAATGTGGCCTGTGTAGTGACACTTCTGAAGAAAGGTGCTGACCCAGAACTTGCAACCAAGGAGAGAGAAACCCCACTCTACAAAGGTAACACATTTGCCTACTGGTGAACCGCAACTTATGCGCTCATATCTGTCAAGAATGAACAAGGCAGCGGGCATCGTTTTTGGCAAAAAATTGTCTACTCTAGAAAGATTCCTGGCTGTTCCAAACGTCTTCCATGTCGCAATGATTCGTCCCACTGGCTCCTGAAAACTTTCAATGCTTTAGCAATTTTATTATAACATTCCTCAGATCTATGCCTCAAAACCAGGCTGAGGTCTTTTAAGAGTTCCTTGGAGTTCATAGCTTGATCTTTGCTATGACATGCACTGTGTAATGTCTTTTTTACCAGATGGGTGCTCAACACAAAGAGCCAGAGAAAGATACTTGATCACTTTATGAGTTTACTTATCTGGCGTTAAGTCATTTTTGCTTATCACGATGACCTGTTGCTTCTTTGGTTTAAATTTGTTAAGACAGAAGGAGAGATATAGAACTCACTGCTATGTGACTCCTATGTGTGTTCTTCAAAAATATACAGCTTTGTGTACAATAGGAATGCCCATTGATATGACATACAAGACTGAGAAGTCTTCCATTTAACTCTTGTCAGACAATCTTTGACTGTGTTCCACAGCTTGTGAAAAGGAGAACGCTGAGCTTGTGGCCATGCTTCTGAATCATGGTGTTGTGGTAAACAGACACTGCATCCAGGGCTGGACGGCCCTCCAGGAAGCCGTGAGCCGCAACAGTGTGGACATTTGTGAGATGTTGGTTCAGGCCGGGGCAAAGCTCAGCCCTACCAACATCTACGGCATCACGCCCCTGTTTACCGCAGCCCAGAGTGGATGTGTGGAAACACTTCGATTCCTCATTAAACATGGTACTAATCCCTGGCATTACACCAATGTCTTGTTGCGATGTTTTGAATGACTTTTTCTAACTTGATGTTTTTGCCGTTTATTTCCAAGGTGCTGATATCAACAGCCAGGCAACCGATGGGGCCACAGCTCTCTACGAGGCGGCTAAAAATGGCCATGAGGAGATTGTGGATCTTCTTCTTTTGCAGAAGGCTGACGCAAACAAAGCATGCCAGAAAGGATTCCTCCCATTGCATATCGCAGCCCAGCGAGGAACTGATGGGTAAGTGCGAACATCTTATGTTAGCCATGTATCAATACTTTACCCATATTACCAGATTACATCTTTACCCTGTAATCTGTTTGTGTTCAGATCTGTAAAATTTTCCAACTTTTCTGTTATTAAACTGTGGTAATATCAACATTACTCTATGGCTTCGGACTTTGTGCTCAGATAAACTCTACCCATTTTGTTTTCTACTACTGGACATAACATGGAATACAATACATATAAACATAAAAACAACATATTGGTCATGACGATATCATTAGCCAAACTCTGACTAATCAAGGCATTCTTCATACATTATCTTCTATTGTTTCCAGAAAAACCCTGCTGACCCAAGACTTCTTCAATTTTGAAAAGTCAGTTAAGTAAGTCCCAAAAACTGACTTGAGTTGCCGATTAAGTAATGTAAGAAAAGAAAGAAATAATTTATCATGTGACTTTATTCTCAGCCTTCCTCATTAGAGAGCTGATTTTGTTTGTTACTAAATCTGTTATTTCAGGAATGTTTTTCTAAAAATGTGTTCTCTATTAATACTCCTTGTTTTCTGTAACCATTGGTCCATACCACATTATCCACCATGTATCCATCCACATTCTATATGACGAATATGTACATTATATACAGTACATACTGTTTAAAGCAATCATGTGATGAAATGGATTAAAAAGTGTTGATGATAAATGGATTCATGGGGTGGAGTGTGCCTATCATCATGACCTGGGAATGCAGAGAAATAAATTTACTTTGCATATGGGGAAACCGCATAGTAATAAGCTTGATGCTTTTTTCCTAATAAATATGGAGTGTGTTAGCCTAGTGACATCATTTATGGCAAATAAATGTGGCCTCAGGTAGCCTAACTGCACTGTACCCTAACTGTTTGTTAGAGAGCAGTGGTCAGTACCAGAGTGAGCTTTTTTTATAGTAATGTTTTGTCTATGGCTACAGTTATGCCTATCATTACAGTGGGATTAGTGATTGATAGATTTGTTTTCTCATAAATGTATTCTAATTAATATAAATACAAATTCATTGTGAAATGAATGTGCTGTGGACAAATGTTGAATTCCACAGCTTCCATTCAACACAAACTCAAATTGTAGCAATGTTTGTAAATAGAGTAAGAGCAGCCTGTCATTGCAGAAAGGTATTTCTTGTAGTTGGGCAACCACAGAGTTTTGTTATTGCTGACAGAAAACAGATCTATAACTTAATCACATTCATCTCCTCTAACTTTCCTCATTTCATATTCATGTTTGTAATAATGACCCCCATGCACCCTGATTGGAATTGTGTGTGTCAGTTAAGTGTACAAGAAACAACGTGATGAGTTTGTGTGGTTTGAGTTCAGGCCCCTCTCAAAATGAAACTGCTATCAATGTATTTTTGTTCTTGTTAAATTAGAAAGCTGTACACTAATACCTTTCCCCTGTTCCCACTTCACCACATCTAATAGTTTATGATTCTGATTTCCCTCACACTTAATATTTGTTTTCTTAAACTTTTTTCTTTTTAATTTTTGTGATTAGTACATAATCAAAGCCCTACTTCGTTCCAGCCATTTCAGACAGTTTTTTTGTGATAACCTATATGAACAAAAGTATGGGGACACTTACACATAACACCTACAGGAGCTTGTATGACATCCCATTCTAAATCCATAGGCATTAATATCGTGTTGATCCCCCCTTTGCAGCTTCCCCTCTTCTGGAAAGGTTTTCTGTGTCTTTTGGAATTTTTGCCCATTCTTCCAGAAGAGCATTGGTGAGGTCAGAAACTGATGTTGAACGAGAGGGACAGGCAGTTCATCCCAAAAGTGTTTGACAGGGCTGCAGCATTAACATTTCCCTTCAGTGGAACTAAGGGGCCTAGGCCAACCCCAGAAAACAACCCCATAGCATTATCCCTCCTCCAACAAACTTTACAGTTGGCTCAATGCAGTCAGGCAGGAAATGTTCTCCTGGCATTCGCCAAACCCAGACTCCTCTATAAGACTGCAGATAGAGAAGCATGGCACCAGTGGCACCGTAATTTACACCACTCCCTCTGTTGCTTGACATTGTGCTTGGTGATGTACGGCTTGCATAGAGTTGCTCACTCATGGAAATCTATGCCATTGCTCGAATGGCATCCTATCAAAGTACCACGCTCAAATTCAAAAGTTGGACTGCATGGCTTGGTGCTTTATTTTATACACCTGTGGCAAAGGGGACTGAATGAAAAACCTGTCCTGGCACAAGAGTTGGATTTGAACTTTGACGCAATGATTTCCCTCACATTCCCTCACTCTTCCTCCAATATTCCACAGCTTAACTGAAAGGAACAAAATTCTTACACAACATTCAGTTCATAGAGCACAAAGGCTAAATGCTTGGCATGCATCGTTGTACATTAGCATGCTGTTAATAAAAAAACAAAATCTGACACATAGTATTTCTTGTAGACACCAAAACAATGCTGTGAAAAAATCCATAATGTTTGTCCTACAATGTGTGCCTGTTGTTTTTTACCTTTTGAAAGGATGTTGTTGTAGAGGCTTCAACCGCTAATTCCGGTTGAGGGTTTTCCACAACCTACTGTTTCTGGGAGATCTCCAAACTGAAATCTGACATGTGCAAAACTATAAGAGAGTCTCCTGACCTGAAACTCTGTGCTACCTCTAATTTACTCGGTGCTTTTGATTTCAGTATTGTGTCCATGCTGATCAAGGCCACCAGCAAAACCAGAGTGAGACGTAGTGGCATTAGTCCTCTCCACCTAGCAGCAGAGCGCAACAGGAATGAAGTCCTGAAGGTCCTGATTGAAGCTGGCTACGACGTCAACGCCATGCTGTCGGAGGAACGCTCCAAGATGTACGAGGACCATCGCAGGACAACACTCTACTTTGCCGTAGCCAACGGTAACATAGACGCGACCACAATGCTTCTAGAAGCCGGAGCCAACCCCAACTTGGACACCTTCAACCCGCTACTGGTGGCAGCTAGGCAGGGAAGTATAGAATTGGTCACCTTGCTGGTGAGACATGGGGCCAACGTCAACGCCTATGTCTCCACTCACCCCACCTCATTCTCAGCCACTGTCATGTTCAGTATGAAGAACCTCTCCATGCTGAAGTATCTGCTGGACCACGGCTGTGATGCCCACTCCTGTTTTAGTTGCACATATGGCAGTGGTCCACACCCATCTATCCAGGAGACCACTGGAAGAGATTTTCGCTATAGTACTGATGCACGCAGACATACCAAGGAACCTGTTCAGGTAAAGGAATTGAGTGTCAAAGGTTTACATTTGTTTGCATGTTAACTTATGTTAACTTCGTACTAAGCAGAAGAAACAGAACAAAAACAGTGTTTTATTTCAACTTTCTTTTTCTGCAAAACATAAAATAATAAATATTTGATTTTTTTTTGTAGAAAAGCTGTCCATAACATTAACTACATTATGAGCTCTTGTAATTGTACTGTTTACATCATGCATAGAATTATATTACAATATATAGCATAGTATATTGAATTGTATACATTTTTTATAGTTTTTTTAATCAATTGAGTTCATACATTCTCACCACAGTCTAGGTATTTGTACACTTTTATAATTGACATGCAATTTACCTTTGCTTTTTTGGGTTTCCATCATCAGTTCTGTGAGGTAATGTCAATGGTTATAAGCTCCTGGGCAGGACCCATAATTGACATCCTCCTGGATTATGTTGGCCATGTGAAACTTTGCTCCAGACTTACTGAACTCCTAGATAAGTCAGAAGACTGGGAAGTCATCAAACAAAAAGCAAGTGAGTATCATCACACACAAGTAGAAAAAACGTACTCACAAACACACCACAGAAGGTATCACCTTGGTGTATAATGGTTGATAACCTGGGTTCAGTACCAGCCGGTTGCCATAACCCGACAGATCAGGTTACTGCTGTGTTACTGCTACGGCTTGAAGAGGGTTTTCAAGGCACGTCAGAACTTGTTGCTTGCTCTTTGGGGTTTCAAGCTTGCTATTTGCCAAAGCACTTTGTGACAAATGCTGATGTGAAAAAGCGTTATAAAAAAACAAGTGAGGCGTGACCTAAAAGTCTCAACGCATGGAAACGGGAACGCTCTGACCAAAATTGCAATTGTAAACACAAATTAAGAATAATTTATTTAACTCCAGGTATCAATTAAAATAACTAAGGTTATCACCACTATTCATTCCAAATAACGCGAATGTAATTAATACCAAAATGAACAATAAATGTAGCAAACCACTGTTAATAAATCCATCATCTAAACTTCTCTTCTGCATGGTTTTATGGTACAGACGGTGCCACTTGGGGCAATGAGCCAAGATATCTCTCTTTCTGCTGGTCTCAATGGAGATTCAGTTTTCAGTAATTAAATGGCTTGTGCACAGCTTGCATGTTGAAAGTAAAGTGAAAAACTGCACATATGTGAAATTCCCACAAGTTGTAACAGTCTGTGATTTCAATGGTTTACTTAGATTTTCAATTCAGCCTTCCATCACTTGTGTGATTTTGGTTTCCATTGACCATTGTTACGGCTTTCTGTTCTCAACGAATTACACAATGTACAGTATTGATTTTGAAAAACTAATATATTTAGTTCATCGAAACTCAATGTTTAATTTAGTTGTTCCCTTTTTTTGAGTGGTGTACATCATCCCATATCATCCAGGTGAGCGTTTATAAAACAAGCCAAGGAAGAAGGCCCGCCTCACAGAAAGTGGTTGGCTGGAACTGAATTGCTGAAACATAATTGTCTGGAATGTTGCAAAAATTGTAAATTGATATTCCACTGGCACTGAACTATGTGTGTTGCTAAACAACTCTTAGAGGGCCTTATTAGCGTACACAACATGTTTATAGGGGACAAAACGTTTGTTGTTTTACTGAAAAAATCTTATTGCTGTTTAATTGAAGTACAATTAATCAACTACACTGAAGGGCTTTAAAGTACTGCAGAGTGACTGTAGCATTGCATTTTACACTGTAGTTTACTTACATTCCAACTGTGGTGCTACTGCAGTCTAATATTTCTGCAGAGGAACGCGCTAAACATCTTTGCTTGAGCAGGCAGCCTGCTGGCCTGTTCTCGTGCCAACATTCCATTCCATGAAACGACCATTGGGAGAAAACATGAAGGACAACACTTGCTGGGTACAATGACAGTTTATTGACATTTACACGAAACACAAAGTGGCCATACTTCTGAACATTAAAAAAACATTAAATTTCCAACACTATGTTAACATTGCCTTATGGCAGTGCTAATATCTAGTAACACACTTTTCATCCGCTATCAAAAACAGATGTCTGGCAACCTATGGTAATGGCATCTTTTAGCTCTTTGATAGGGTGATGAGAAATCTGTAACTGGATGTAACTACTGCCATCTGGTGACGTTAGGATATTGCTAACTTCTGCTCGTTTATTTGATGAGAGCTAAACTATAGCAGTCTTTTACGTGACAAATCAATCGTAAATTGGCTGAAGAACTTACTCTAATGTTCACTAGTATGGCTGCATACTATTTTATTGCTAGGTGACAGACCAGTTAGTCCTGTGTTACTTTTTTCAAATAAGTGAAGGGTCTTGGCAAAAATAAGTAACATTTTCTAGTTAATGTTAGCTAACTAGGTTAATGTTAGCTCTTCAGCTAACTGTTCATGCAAGGTAGATTATTCTAGCAAAATGTAAGATAACAATTTCAAAAGAGTACCTGCCTAATTAAAAGCACAACTTCTGTGTGTGTGTGTGTGTTTGTATACAGACCAATATGTTAACCTGCCCTTTTAACACACTTTTTTCAGGTACAAAATGATTAGTAGTATTGGTTATCCAGACAATTTAGGCAAATTATGCAGCTTAGTTGACTAGCTAGTTTTCCAATTTTCTTTACAGCCCTTTGGCTGACTTAAACTCACATATGCAGTTGCATAGAAGAGGAAGACATTTGCCAATACCAAAGACTTTTAATGCAGTATTACTTTCATGCATAATATAAAGCTAACGACTAACAGAAAATTGTTTTTTACTTCTAGGAATCGATGGAAATGTTCTGTTTGGACCTGTTCATGTTGTTGGACCAGATCAGATCTTGTTTAAGAAAGCTTGCCAGGACCTTGCAGAGACTTTTAACCAACCTTTCCTTTGGTTGGGCAATGTTGGCAACAAGACACACCAGAGGAGGTTGTGAAGAAGTTACTGCAACATATATTTAGTATATCATTGTCATCATCAGATGAACATGAAGAAGGAAGATATAGAGAGACATCTATAGAGTCATCCATCTAAGCTTGGATATTTCCATGTGCTCTTTAACACAGACAGTACTCACCTTCTGAGACAATATGGCAGATTTAGTATTTGTACATATTATGAGGCTTAATTTTCAATACAACTTAAAAAAAAAAAACAGGTTCACAGGGGGAAAAAGTTTGAATACCCCTTCTACACTCCAAAGGACCATTCAGTCCTAAGATTCCCCAAATCATGGTATGTTTTGTTTTTGTGAAAAATCAGTATCCTGTTAAGTAATTTAAGCAGTTTATTTCTTTTTGCAATTCCTGAGCAGTTAAGAGTCTTGCAAAATCATTTTAATTGCTGGCTAATACTGATGTTTCTGTGTGCTGCATCACTACAGAGCATTCCATTCTAAAATATGATACGTTCTATAGACAAAGCTTGAACAATGAGATATTTTAATTGTCTCTGTATTCTTTGACTTTCCCTTGCTTTTCATCACTCATGGGCATTATTGGCTATAATTACAGGTTGAAAGAAGCCAGCATTATTAACAAACTTTAGGACCTTAGCAAGTGCCCCAGGAACAGTGGAGGCAAAATGGCCTAATGACATCAACGTCATACTTTCCAGCATGATTTCAATGAGTACACATGTTGTTAAGGAGCTCGACATGTATGTAACCTCATCAAAAGACCAGTTCCAATGAAAGTGCCAATGCTACTTAGCAAACTCTGAACCTTAACAATTGTAGGATAATTTGAAAATAGAGATTTGTCCAGAGACTTGACTATTGTTTGCATATGAAATTGTGGGAAATTGTTTGCCTTTTTTACACAGAATGTTTGCGCATTCTAACAACTTGGGGGCACTTCTACCTGGATGGCGTGGTTATTACAGTTATTCATAAAAATATCCAAATGAGGTAAGGTTATACAGGCCATCAAATTTGGTAGAAGGACATTTTACTCGGTTGTTATTTTTCTGCTGAACTAATTCCCTTACTATCTCTCTTGGAGCTACCGTCAGCCATCTTTTTCACAACGGTGGGTTTTTGAGGAACCATGTGTAGACATCTTGAACATATACGTGGATTTATTTAAAAAAAAAAAAAAAAAAGAGAAACAAAAGCGCTTGGATGAACCAGCGGGACCAAACAGAACACACCAAACGTGATGTGTGCAGACATACAAACAACTAACAACCCCAAGGGACATTCATACACACACACATTAATTAAAGGGGAAACAGGTGCACAGGATAAACAATGATTGGGTCCGGGGTGCATTAACAGAAAGTGAGTTCAACATACAACACCAGCGCTGGCCAAATCGTCACACTCTTCTGTGATCGCACCGAGTTACGTGTCTCAAAGTAAGTTCTCTATGCTCATGCACTAGAGTACCAATTAATCCTCGTCCTAGCCTTATGTTCATCCATAGGTTCATCCACCAAACTTTTTGGTCCAACAATAAGGTCAAACCTTCTAGCAATGCATGGTTATGAACAGGGGTCTCAAACCGGTTCCACGGAGGGCCGAGTGTCTGCAGGTTTTCACTCTCACCTTGTACTTGATTGATTAATTATGTCACTGATTGGTTAGGTCTACCCTCATCTGGTTATTTAGGTCTGAACCTGGAACCAATTTACAGGAAAAAACTAAAACCTGCAGACACTCGGCCCTCCGTGGAACCGGTTTGAGAC
>JACXGK010001629.1:0-11994 GCA_016801125.1 Novumbra hubbsi | reverse complement strand
TATGACGCTGATACTTTTAATAAACGAGATACGTTGTGATTGCTGAAGTTACCAGTTGCTTTTCTTCTTTTAAAAGATGTTTCTTGCTGTTGTTTGAGTCTTTTTCCTTGCTGCCAAATATTTTGACAAGGTTTCTGATATATTTGTTCAGTTTCTCAGTCTCCTTACAGATTCCTTGACTCTCATTGACCCTGCATTGGTTATCAGGTTGACAGACACATATACAAATACATATTTCAAGACTAGAAACTGAAAGCTATGCCGGCACTAATGATGTAATGTAACACACCTGACTAACTAGAAACACCTGTCAAGCCAATTGTCACTATATATGGTCCTCTGAAATAGGGAGACTGTTAACAAAATGTATTGTCATGGTAAGTGTTAGATCAAACCAAAACGTTTGATGTATAGAAACAGAAGAACAAAAAGTAATGAACTTTTCCAATTACTCCAGAGGGCACTGCAGTTGCTATTAAACTGAATATTGACAGTTGCAAAATGTAAATTACACTTCCAAAAACCTGAGGCCCCCCTCTCTTTGACAGGGGGGCAAGCTTCCAGAGCTGTCATACGAAGGAGAGGAGAGTGGTTTGCTCATTATAGCAGTAGGCCCTGGTGAAACAGACACATTTTTATTTCAGGAATAATGACGATAATGCAATGGGACCAGTTTCCAGAACCAGGGCTTTATTTTTTGCTTCATAGCCCCAAATCAATCTCTGGTTATGATACATGCACACCACTGCCCAAACTGAGATAACTTGTATGCATGTGACGTCAACAGTATATATACAAACTTCACATACCGTATCTGTTGTCATTGTCATCCAGCACCACCATGCATGCTGATGCATCTGTGCCGACTGAAGATCCGCCAGAAGGTTGGAATCCACCGACTGAGGCGCATCAACAAATTGCCCTTGCCTCCACAACTAATCAAGTACCTCAGCCATCACAGCACAACCAAAACATATTTTTGGGCTCAATATAGTGTGCCGTCATAGCCGCGCGAGAGACAACAGAGGGAATGTAACATGAAATTGCTTGACTTAACCAGAGTTTTGTTGTGAATATTTCTTCTGGTATTTAAGCGATATAGAATAGAATATAGAAGTCAGTACAATATATGCAGCTACTGGTACATTGTTGGTAAAAACAAGTTGTGGTTGAGTATTTACTTAAAAATTATTTAACAACTAGGTTTTGACTGTTTTTATTAAATACTGTACATGGTAAAATGGTATTCAAAAACCATTTGTAACGCTTACGTTTTGGAATCTAAATTATCTTCAAATGCGTGGATGTATTGTTATCATGTCTATACAAAATCAAATTTTGAGGCATTATGGGACCCTTTTGAACAAATTTAGCTGACGTTTGGACTTTATTACAATTAGACTTCTGCCAAAGAGTTAATGTAGCACTATCATCTCCTGAGAGATTTAGACAATGTGTCCATTGTTTGAGTGCTGATATAAGTATATTTGGCTTGTAGGTGACCTGAACATGTATTTACAATTATGGAATCAATGTACACATGGAAAATAAACATACATTTAAAATAAATGTTCAATGTTTTCCTTAATCTAGAGAATTTTATTAATTATCAGCAATTATCAGCAATATATTGATCAACAAGTAACAGATATTACATATAAATGTTACATCTTTCGATGTACAATAATTGTTAAGTTTTAGTTTTAGTTTTCATCATTCTGGGATAAGTACAGCTGGTTAATCGGAATGTGAGCGTGCTTGCACTTCAATAAAAATTCCTCTTGAGGGAGCCATAGTTGTATGGATTATGTTCTCGCTCTTGTTCCATGGTAGTGACATTATCGACATCACATAAAAAGGCCTGTATCAAAGAGTGTCCTGTGAAAAGTAAGTCTTTGTAATGCTAATAAGCATGAGCCCAGTATGGCAAAGTTGTGATATAAAAAGGTTTAGGGCAGTCGTAACAAGTAAACTCTGGACATTTCTGGAAACTCCTAGATAAGTGTATGCAAATGAGCACTCAACGCTAAAGTACAACAAAAGTGTTTCCAAAAGACTTTAAGTACACTACTATTTTTACAAGGTCATTTCATAGGCTTATCTTTTTTTGAGTTCCTGAAAAATAATAGGAATCAATGTCAAAAGCTTGTCAGAAAATAAACCATTTATCATCACTCTATATTGTGCAGGGTGTGCTATTATTCTTTGGTTGAAGTTTGATTTCTGATTATAATGGGGATCACTACAATGTTAATACATTTCATTCACAGCCATCTGGATGGGAGCCATTCATCAGATACAGTTACAAAAAAAGATGTAAACTACACTGGACGCAAAATCAAGACATCCTCACCATTTGGATACATTTACAAAACATATCTATCAAAACATATCTATCAATTATATAAAAGACTATTACAAACCAAGCCCTTCTTTTTCTTACATCTGAAGCAGTTTGGAGTTTATTTCTGAAATGTTGTTCGGCAGATCTGGAATGCTGTCCGTACAGCTGTTAGAAATAGCATATCAGCCACTTTTCCCACAGGCAATTGTAAAGCTAAAAACCTGCTATCTAGACCTGGCCTGACAAGTTATGGTGTCTCCCTAACAATTTCATGCCGTTTTCTAGTCAGTCATTTGTGTATTTTTTGGGCACCAAATTGTATGGTCTTCTAGTGACTGTGGGGCCCTATGTGCAGGACATAGTTAGCGTATTGGCAAAGTCACCTCAGCTGTTCCCTGTAAGCTGCTTCATTGAACTGTCACAAACCCAAGACCATAGCTGTCACTCAATCCACCTGTCAGCCACCATAAACACAGGAAACGCCCATGTCACTTTCTCTGTTTATTATTTTGTCACACCACAGACGCCACATGAATTGACAAAACGTTGTCCTTCGTCTTACTGCGCGCAGGAAAAACCCTCCTTTCTGTTTGTTTTTATTATTGCCTTCTTTTGTTTAAATCTGGACGGCGGGGTCACAGCGGGGTCAAACCATGTCAGTTGTGTGCTCTGTGGTAGAGGTAGCGTGGACTGTCAGACTCAGACGAGTCAGTCGACTCCCAGGTGAGACATTCACTGACCCTGTCCCATGGCCCGCTGGTTCCATGCTGTCAATCACAACAAGGAAAAATAAAGCAATTCTGCTGTCAATCACAGAAAGCGAAATGAGCCACGAAGGATGTGACACAAATGTTTGTACCGGGTTTGACCACTCTGATTGAACCATTCTAATGTTATACTGCACAGTAAGCATCCAGGGTGGAAATGTGTCACGCTTGATACACTGGCTGGTTGTAAAAACCTTTTTGGTAAATATGTCATTTCAGGACTTAATCAGTACCAGTGCTCTGCCTCCTCCAGCTGGTCTCTTTGAATGAGTTTAAGCAGTTTGACTAAATCTGCCATTGTCCAGACACACACACACACACACACACATATTTAAGTGAAATGGCCACATCAGGACTTCACAGTGAAGTCCAGTGAAGTTCTAACCAAACCCCTTCTGCACAAAGGCTGTTTTTTGGGAATCCTTTTTCGATGCCTCCCATCTTAGTCTTGACCTACTTCAGGTCAGTCCTCCAGATGACTAGACATGGGTGTCCCTGGTCTCCATCTCCTGGCCTCGCCGGGATCCCGCTCAGCCCATTTAACGGCTGTCACTTTCCCCTTGGTTACCGCGCTCAAGCAGGCCTCCTGGCAGCGTGACGGAGGCATGAGTATTCGAAGTCACCCAGACCATCAAACTGTATTATCTTCAAATGTCAAATCTTAGTTGAAGAGGTTTGAGCCGGTTCAGAGCTTTGCCCAGTTATAGTCCCACCATCACAAGTGTTCCCCACATTGGGTCATATAGGGCACATCGCACCATATGACCCAATGACCTCACTAAACATCACTTTGGAAGAAATTACTCTGGTGTCCGATTTAGCCTAATCCAAACTCAAAATTCTTACTTAAAATGTGTTCTAGGTATACACAGTTTAGATGTCAGTTTAATTGACTTTTGGGGGTTAACAAAAGGTGCTCCAGCTTCTTATAAAAATACAGGCAACCGATGGTCTTGACAATAGGTACAGTTGAGATACAAACAAATGAGATGTAGGTCAATTAAATCATGCTTTGATTGTGAGAAATCTTGTTGGAGCCCAAAATCATTAAAAACAGTACAAATGTTCGTACAACATCCAAATTAACCAAAGGAGGCAATGTGGAACAAATTGACAGTATAGAATTTTCAATAGTGGAATTTTATTTAAAACAAAAAAGTTAACATGTTGCAATTTAAATTAGTTCAATGCACAACATATATATGTAGATATGTATAATTTTGGTATGTGATTTATACATTGTCCAAAAACTTAAGTAGTAAGATATATATTCATGGCTTGTTTCAGATGGACAACATTATCTTCTCAGCTCATACTGGTAGCATATCAACTTTAGTTTCTCACTATAAACACATGTTCGTTACTCTGTACACACAAAAAACTGTCAAGAAGGCAAGTAGCATACTGATATTTGCATTCATGCATTTCATATACTTCCTTTGTACATTTTATAACACACGTATGTTCATGTAATGAAGTTAACTTTAGGTGTAGACTGAACTAGGTTAGGTGGTATGCTTGGTAGAATAGAATCATTTTCTCCTCCACATTTTTCTTGTTAAAAGGAAATTGATTAAAGTAATTGAACACCCATATTATAGACAGTAAATGACCAAACCACATGCAGGGTTTGGTTACGCACCTACTGACCACATTCCACAAACAGCATTTTTGAACAAAATACTAATGTACCCAGTGTCTCAAATCCATGCAAAAATTATTTCAATGTAACTTCTAACCAAACCCCTTCTGGAGACTTTAGGTTTAGAGCTTTACATCTAAGACTGACAACAACACAGGGAAATAACAACCTTGTTCTCTACAAAGCATTCAGGTAACCTTGAAAGCAATCAATGCCGCTAGTGTTGGATTTGGAATGAAATAGGTTTAAATTCCCTAATGAGATCAAATGCATAGGTAGCCTCAAATGTAGCCTATTTCAAAGCAAGATGGCTAAGAGAAGTTTATCCAGATTTTATGCAAATGTAAATTTTACTTGTCTGTTTGTCTTTTATCATTTCTTTATGTTGGTGGAAACTGTATGTAAACTATAGTTTTTGCCAGGACAGGCAAATAAAAACAATGTTGATGATTATTTCATAATCTACGGACCTATCTGATGCTAACATAATGTCTGTCCTCCACAGGCAACAGCTTACTTGGGTACTAGCACACACACACACACACATCGGAGGACAGGGTAAGGAGGGAGGGATTTTGAGAAGATGATTGGGAGGGGGGATATTATAAATGCCCCACATTGGGTACAGTGTCTCTTAATGTCTAAACGTACTGGTGTACAGGTAATCCAGATGCACAGACAAGTGGGCGAAAGAATGATATTTATATTAGTGAATGTAAGGCTGATCGACATCAACAGCGAACCAGTGTAGTTTACATCTTTTTTTGTAACTGTATCTGACAAATGGCTCCCATCCAGATGGCTGTGAATGAAATATATTAACATCGTAGTGAACCCCATTATAATCAGAAATCAAACTTCAACCAAAGAATAATAGCACACCCTGCACAATATACAGTGATGATAAATGGTTTCTCAAGTTATTTTCTGATATATATATGAGATTTGAAACTAAATAACACATACAGTGCCCTCCACTGTTTGCAGCTTTTCTAAATATGAGCAAAACAGGCTGTGAAAACATTAGCTCATGTTTTCATTTTGTTTATCCTTTTCAATCTTTCATTCAAAATATTAACTAAAATCTAACCTCTAATTTGAGTCAAACAAAAATAATATTCTGAGGTCTGTTGTTGTGGACTCCACTCTTCAGCTCATCCCACAGGTTTCAAGTGGTTATTGTTATATCGTCATAGCAGTGGTGTTATTTTACCTAAACCCCTGATATATTGGGTTAGTGGATCAAGTTTTTAAAACAAGCAAGCTACCGAAATGGGATTCCTATTGTACAGTAGCAGAACGCTTCTCGTGCACCGGCAAGTTGAGGCAAACATTCAATTAGGTGGTTTTTACAATAACCTAAGGTGACAAATATAACTGTGGTTCCCTGAAGAAGGGTACAAGGTAGGACACACTATGGGCTCGCCTCTTCAAGTGAAAATGGAAGGTAATCAAGGCCAATAACATGCGAAATGCAATCATGCTCCTGAGCCGTAGAGGCTTAACAATAAACGTGCCGTTCCAAAACGGCCAATCCAAAGGGAGAAAAAAAAGGACACACCGACATTTGAAATATGGGGGGTTATCCTGCAGGTTCCACAACAGGAAATACCCCAACTTACAGCACATCACAGATACTTTGGCAGCCTAGAGGGAAACCCAGAAGCTGCCGGGATCACCACGCCTCGGCTGAGACGGCTTCATGGTGACACCAGATTTGGAAGAAACCTAAGACAGGATCAGAGTTTTTCAACTCTTGCAGTGACCCAACCTTGCTCCTTGAGTGTCATTAAGCGCGGGTAAAAACAAACTGAAACAGACAAAAGACGAATGATCCAAGCCCAACACTACTGTGAGTCTAGTGGCCGGTGGATGGAAAATTTTTTCATATACCACATATAGAAACATCTAGACTGCCAAACTGAGACGAAAGCCCTATTTGGTTTGTTCTGGATGGAGCTATACTCCATCCAGAACAAACAGGAGTGACAGGAGAAAAAACATTGCTTCCACAGTCACTTATACAGTTGTAAGGAACATCCTTACTGTGACAGCCTCACCAAAAGTGATATACCCAAGTGGCCAGTTAATCTGACGCAGAAAAGGAGGAGGAGAGGTCCAAAGACAGATGTTCTTGTTACAAAAGGTTTGAGGCTTCTATTCAGTGCAGTGAAGAGCAACAAATCAATAAGTTTAAGACTGAGCTGAGAGTCTATCACCAACTCAACGCCTTATTAGAGTGACTGACCAAAATCACAGATGGTTTTACTGTAACAAACACGCTACACGCCAGCGTAGCACCCATCAATTGAAACAACGGGACACAAATGAAAGCTGGTACGTCTCTTACACAACCCAATCATGAATTCTGTTTCTAGTTGGGATACATTTGGTTGTTAGAGACAGAAATGTTGTTGGTACATCTTAAGTCATGCTCTGCATTAACGGGCTATGAGAATATATTCAATGTAGTAAAAAGAAGTGGTCAGAACTTTTTAAAATTCTTTAGGCCGCTGGGGAAATCTTTCCAATTTCTTTAAAGTTCCCTGTGCCTAAAACGCTTTTCTCCTAGAAAAGCAGAGTGCTAAAAGTACATATATATGTCAACTAGAAGCATTGATTTTATAAAATTCTGATCAGCGAAAGATTTGTTTAGTCTTCTAAAGTATGTGATGACACTATACCACAGTGTAAAACGTGTTGAGAGGAAAACAAGACAATGACAGTTGGGGGATTACGACGCAGACAGACATTTAAAAAGTAATTGCATTCAACAGAAAGTTCATGCGGTCTTTTATGCTCTTCAGTTCATGCCTCAGATGATAAATGGACTGACTGATTCGGTCAATGTACTGTTCTTGAGTTTCCGCCAAGTGTCTAGTCCTCACTAGACGAGCCATATCGAGAAGGCTTCCAGGGCTGAGCCCTCAAGCACTGCGTGTCAAGGAGTCAGCCGCCAAGCTCCGCATCTGGACTCAGATCCATCGCTGCTCTCCTCTTGCACACGTTCCCCCAATAGACTACTGTAGGTGTAGTGGGATTTGCTGTTATGTCGCAAGTTCATACCCTTTCTCTCACCGGCCAGCTTGCATTCACAATATCAAAGAGTGCCGCATGTTTTTTCAGACGGAGTTACCAGGATCCTTGTATCTGGGCACTTCCTACACCGCTGGGCTTTTGGTGTCCAATGTCTTCCTGCCGCGCTTTCTCATGGCATACCCCCCTTGGTATGTACCATTCTCCTCCTTCCGGGGGGGTTTTCTATGACACAGGTGACAAAAAAAAGAACGAAGATATCAGTGTATGAATAGCACGGCACCTGTGATTCCTTGTAATGCAAATGTCCTATTTGAAATAAATTGCCTCTGATAAGTAGCCGGATTTATGGTAACAACATAAAATGGCAGGATCAAATGAAATGCACCATCCACGAGCTAGCTTGCTAGTTGTATAATTACATCCCCTACAATCGAATGCGATGGGTCTGTGGAACTGTCCAAAACCTTGCATACACACGTCTGTTCGTACATCACATGCAGAACCTCAAGGTATAACACAAACCCAGACAGGCGACAGGGCGTTGTGCACCCAAGGCTCATCGATGTGCAAGGACAACAAAGGCCACCTCGTCTGGTCCGAAACGACAGGTCTACTGTGGCCCGAGTCACCGAAAATGTGAATGATTTGGGGGCAATATGTCACCACACACAATTCATCTACAACCTTTATGCGATTGAAACAGAATCATGCCCCTGGCATGAGAAACGATAAGAATGTTGATGGTAGAGAAAAGTCTGACCTAAAATATAAGCAAAGGCCTGTGCTAGTTATGGGTGTGCAAAATGATTTTGAAAGCATAAATGGTAAACGTGCCAAACACATTTCTCCCTAGATGTTTAATTTCTTGTAAATAATTAAGACTTATTATTCAGTGAGCGCTGCAGCACATTGCGGTGGCACATTCACAGCCGTGGAGGGTCATCAAAGTGAGTCATCTTGTTCTCCAAATTAATTTCTGCCACCTTCAATGACCTTGTGAGTGAACACAGTAGCCTCGTTCACTAGCTCAACCAAAACATCCTGTCACTTTCCTAATCGAGTACCAAGATATGCAACCCTTTCAGGCAAGGATCCCAGTAACTCAATTAGCGTTTTCTGCAATGACGGCAAGACCGGGGCTTGATCAATGGGTCCAGGTGGTTCTTGCAGGATCTCTGTGATCATTTAGCCCATTATGTCACTTTGAGATTAGGTTTCCCCTCAGGCAGTGTCCACAAAGGTAGCTGACATACCATAATGTGCTTAGCAAATGAAACTACCTCCAGATACTTCCTGTAACCAAGCCATCTGTCCACCCACAGTGGGAACTAACCGCCCGGGGCGGGAGGGACTCCCTATAAAGACATCCCCTGGGAGGGAGACACTGTAACATAGACAGGTAGAGCCAGATGGACCAATGTACGGAACGAGAGAGAGGATGAGAAAGAGCTGCAATGCATTGTGGTCTCCGACCGCATATCCAGTCAACGACCCTGAGAATAGGTCCAGGTCTTATCGGAGCTGATAGACATTGTGAGACGTTCTAGTTTTCTCATGCCAGGACAAGTTGTTCCCATTAAAGAAGATAATGCCGCTAAATTCATTAGACCTGCGGCAGTTGTAATAATAGAAGAGCAGTTAAGGTCGTAATACAATCTGGCCCATCCTCAAGGGCGAGTGGTGCAGTTATGAGGGGCATAGATACGACGGCTTTTTATCATTATAGCTCAACAGAACATCGACCAGAGCATCGCGCTTTCTCCATCGGTTGGTCGTCTTCCCACAGGGCGTCCTGGCGCCACCCCATCCTCGGGTAAACGGCGCACGTGTGATGTAAAAGAGAATGACACCAGTTGACCTTCTTCCACAGCTCCAAGATCCAGTTCTGACCGCTCGTGGGACCCATTGTAGGCCCATTTGACAGTGGACCGGGGTTACCATGGGCACCCTGAGCGGCCAGCGGCGACGCAGCCCCATACGTTGCCGGGTGTGGCGCTCTCGGTGTTGTGACACATTCCTCCCATAACCACGGTTATTGTGCCATGTGCCTGAGCAGAACACCTAGCGGCTTTCAGTGTCAGTCGCTAACGTCCGAAGACAACATTCACACAAGCTGAACGTTTACAGTTTACACTGCACGGAGAAAAGCGTGCTCAAGCTTACTAAAAAGTGGTTATTTCTAAACGGTGAAGCCAATATGTACCAAAATAACATCTAATAAAAGTGGAGAATCCACATTATACTTAAACGATTAGTAGTATTTGATTACAATTTCAAAGAATGAAATATACATTTCACTGTCCTAAAACTGTGTAGAGGATGTATTGTGTTAGGGTGGGGAAAAGGTACTTAGCGTGCACCCAAACACTTAAAACATTGATTACATTTAATAAGGAGCTTACACTTTCTTCAGCTTTGGAGAAAAACCCATTTATATTGCAGACAACAGTTAACATACATTTTTGTGAATGTCTTATTTGTGTGATATTATCTAAAGTTGTGGCTGACACACCCTGTCATATATCTTTATTACTGTGGAAACTCAAGCGTTTTAATAGACATATGCTTTTTCACATCAATAGCAATCATGGAGCACAGGCATAGAGAACAAGCAATGCATTTTGAAGTGGACGATCATCCTCCTACAGGTGGCAGTATTGCAGTTTGTGGCAAGTCCAGAGGACGAGTGGACAGTTTAAATTAAGAAACTTGGGAGACCTTTACTATTTGAGTGTCAGGTATATTACAGTATTTATGTAGCCTACTATTAAGATGCCATTTACCTACTCAACAGTTGGAGAAGACATTTACTGTGTAAAAGTCCCAGTTTTCAATGCAGTGGTATGAGTTTCAGAAAGGCTGAAGCCTACCTCTTTATTGCCTTATAGCAGATGATGGCTGTCAACAGGAGGAAGGTGACCAAGACACAGCCCACAGTACCCAACACCACTATCTCCTTCCACCAAGGCATGATGGGTGGTACTGTGGAGGGAGCCACTGCTGAGAAATGGGGAGAAAGTACAATACTCTTATTAAAGTTCATTTCCATTTCAAAAAAACATGGCAGAGTATGTTGTAAGTACCACAGTCGTGTAAACAGATTACAACGCTGTTGCATTTTTTTTTTCTGGATGTTTTCCAACCTCTGCATAAGCGGCAACATTTATGAGGCATGAGGCATGCAATCATTTCTGCAATGCGTGTTTAGGTGACCACAAACTCCTAATTATAAAATCAAGTACATCAGATTGTTGCAATAATATAATGAAACATTTTCGAGTTAGAAGAATTGTGACACTAACAGTTGGAAAGAGGAAATCTCATAACCTCACGTCAACACACACGACCAACTAGTAACACTTTCCTTTAGATAAAGAATATTTAAATGATATGTAAAGTATTTGAAGGACGAAGACTTCCAGAGTTTCATCAATGAGTAAGACTGCAAACAATAAAGGTATGAGAACAATTATCATAGTTGTTTTTTCAAGCTAATCATAGCTAAATAGCTTTTAGCCAGGATGAGAGAATTCCATTGCCCAAGGGATCATGAGTGAAAGGATACTGGGAAATATTGAGGTCAAATAGGCATTTTAGCCGACATATTTATGTATCTGAAATTGCGTATTGAATGACAAGTAGTGAAACTGTTGCACAATATGTTTTTGTATAAAAATGGTATGGTATGGTATGGTAAGGTATGGTAAGGTATGGTAAGGTATGGTAAGGTATGGTAAGGTATGGTATGGTAAGTTATGGTGTGGTAAGGTAAGGTAAGGTATGGTAGTTATGGTATGGTAAGGTATGGTAAGGTATGGTAAGGTATGGTAAGGTATGGTATGGTAAGTTATGGTATGGTAAGGTATGGTATGGTATGGTATGATATGGTAAGGTATAGTATGGTATGGTATGGTAAGGTATGGTATGGTATGGTATGGTATGGTAAGGTATGGTAAGGTATGGTATGGTAAGTTATGGTATGGTAAGGTATGGTAAGGTATGGTATGGTAAGTTATGGTATGGTATGGTAAGGTATGGTATGGTAAGGTATAGTATGGTATGGTAAGGTATGGTATGGTATGGTAAGGTAAGGTATGGTAAGGTATGGTAAGGTATGGTATGGTATGGTAAGTTATGGTATGGTAAGGTATGGTAAGGTATGGTATGGTAAGTTATGGTATGGTAAGGTATGGTATGGTAAG
>JACXGK010001628.1:53875-66451 GCA_016801125.1 Novumbra hubbsi | reverse complement strand
CACTGTGCCCTCTCCTCACTGTATAAACCCCACTGTGCCCTCTCTTGTCACTGTGCACCCCACTGAAATTTAGAGGTATTTTTTTTGTTGATGTTTCCAGCATCTGTAATCTATAGTAGCGGAGTTGTTACAGTTAGTGAGCTAGCTTGCTAGTAAACAATGCCCGATAGTAAACTATGCCCGATAGTAAACTATGCCCGATAGTATACTATGCCCGATAGTAAACTATGCCTGAGATGGTCACCACTGTTCTTAAAATATAAGGTGTTTATTTTTTTCTTGATTATCTTAAACTGAGTATCTATGAAATGTTAGCGTGAAGATGATGCATTGTGTGCTATTGTTATGTTTTCCACTAGCAAGCTGTACATTTTCCCCGTGCGCTAACAGCACGTCTGTGTGTGTGTGTGACCCCCCCCTCCCCCCCAGGTCAGAACGAAGGTACGCTGCTGATGAAGGAGGACGAGGTGCTGTACGTCATCGAGGAAGACAAGGGTGACGGCTGGACGCGAGCCCGGAAGCAAGGTGGCGAGGAGGGCTACGTGCCCACGTCTTACCTTGAAATCACCATGGAGAAAAACAGCAAAGGTGCGGTCACCTACATCTGATCTGAGCTCCTGCATGGACAACTATATCAAGTCCACTGGGCCCCCCTCCACAAAGGGCCGGTCACCACGGAGATGCCTCTTCTTTTGTTCACTGTGTGAGCACACGGACAAACAAACTTAGCCCCAGACGTCCCGATGTTATAATAGCCCCCCTCCCTGGAAAGGAGCTTGGTATCAGTGACAATACCATGTGTGTGCGTCAGATGACTTATTCATATCTATTCATTCTTTATGGCAAAGGAGACTCATTGTTCCTAAGGGCAGTTGTTTTTTAAGTGATTTGTTTTCGGAGGCATATTGTCAATATGCTCTTCAGTTTGCAAGGTGTTACCAGTAACAGAATTTTAAATTTGGAAAAATTACTTACAGATTTTTTTTTTTTTTTATTCTTTTTTTAATGATTACTTTTACCTCAGATGTTCTCAGTTTGTTGATAAGTGCTTTGCTATGTCATTATGTTAAGACATGAATGCAGTTCAACTGTCCTGGTAAGACGGGCCCTGCTTCCGGCCTGCTGTATCACTTGTGCTTCCCACAACCATTCTACTCTTGTAAGACACTGCTACACTCCTCTCCTGTCTTGGTGCGTCTGTGGCCTCAGTGCTGCCCTCTGGTGCTCCAGGGCGGTAGTTGCTCCTCAGGGCGTCGTTCCACTATTACGGTCTCAGTAACTCCTCTCTCTCTCTCTCTCTCCCCTGTCGGACTGCAGGTTCCTGAGGGGCGCAGTGTGGTGGAGGGTACATGCAATCGCTGAGTCTGGTGGAGCTAGTGGCAGACTTGTTGTCTCTGCGGGGAGGGGTTTCGGCAGGCGTAGAGTCAGGTTGCACGTTTGCATGAACACATCCATGACCATTCACATCATTCCACAGGGGCCGAGGTTGTAGCGTACACCCATCAGGTGGGGGAGGGTTCTGGGAGGGTTTTAGTCCCGGCCATCCGGGGTGCAGAGTCCCAATCCAGCAGGACAGTCAGAATCACGGCCCTGGGAGAGTGGGATTCTAGCCAGCTGAGCACGACATTGTCATTTATGTAGAGAAACGTCAGTGCTCCACTACTCCGGGCCTCTGTAATGTTGTGTCTGCGCTCTTACGGTCACGTCTAGCACTAACAGCTTGTCTTGTTGCATTGAGGCATTCTCATTCTGTTGTGGGCGTTGCCCGTCTGTGTCGCAGTTCCCCGCTGGTCTTAACGCGCGTCCGCATGTCCGTAACATGAACTGGCGTTCCCCTCATTCAGTAGCGGACTTCTTGGATGTAACCCCCCTGCAACTCTAACTGTCCCTTCCCTTCATCCGTCATTGACTTGTTTTCTTCCCGTGTCTTTGTTTTTGGTTCACTGTGCCGATCGAGAAACATTCCATCGTGCCGATGCCTTCGTTGAATGTGGTCCGTCATACTGTCTGTTGAGTAACTCATGTGGGGCTGCATGGCCGCCGACATCAGGTTAGAGGCGGGACTGCTTTAGACTCAGCGGGCCTTCCCCTTCACACTACCACCTGGTGCCCTTCATCCTCCCTGCACCAGCGCCACCGACCGAGAGAGACTGGGCGTGGGGCTGACGTTGGCGTCTTAGCTCCAGCAGAGGGCCCTCCTCCCTCACCTGGCAATCAGTCACCAACGCCGCCACAGGAAACCTGGAGCTAAAACACGCTACAAAGGCCATTGAAAACCCCTGCAACTTCACTCCAAATGTCGACGCGGTATTTGCCTTAATACTCCGAGGGTGGGAATGGTCCCACTAAGTGCTCGGCCATCACGCTGCTGCACGCAAGGGCTCCAACTGACTGGTGCTCCTCTGGCCCGGCCCAGACCCAACCCCATGTCCTGTCTTGTTTTAAGTCTCCCTAGGGCGTCCCGGGTGAGGGGGGGGGCTGCTTGTGGCCCCCTCACGTGTGAGTGTCTGTCTCCCCCATAACGGTCCTCTTTCAAGTGCATATTTGTGAATGTGATTATACATATATAAACATGTGTATATATGTAGTTAGTTTTACTATCAAATGGGTTATGTATTACCATCTCTTTTCTTTAATACTGAATGTGTTTTAAATTGTGACTTTTTGTAGGGGTTTTAATCAGATGAATGACTCGCTTTTCAGGATTGTGCCGTTAACCCAGCAACCATGCGTTTTGTCCAAAAAATCCTTCTGAATAGGGACTTAACTGATGCACTTTTGCCACATAGCATTTAAATTGACCATTAATGAATTAAATGAGTGAATAAAATGGACTCTTTATGCTACCTTTTGTACAAATGTAACGTGAAACAGCGACTACTTTTATTGTAGAAGGTGAAGAGTACAGTACAACCACAAAATAAAGTGCTTTACCGCGTCTAGACATGCGAGTGCTTTACCGCGGGTAGACATGCAAGTGCTTAACCGCGTCTAGACATGCAAGTGCTTAACCGCGGCTAGACATGCAAGTGTTTAACCGCGGCTAGACATGCAAGTGCTTAACCGCGGGTAGACATGCAAGTGTTTAAACGCGGCTAGACATGCAAGTGCTTAACCGCGGCTAGACATGCAAGTGCTTAACCGCGGCTAGACATGCAAGTGTTTAACCACGGCTAGACATGTAAGTGTTTTTCATAGTTCCAGCCCTTTTTAATTTAAGTAGTTCAAAGGTTTTGTATTAAACACGAAGCAAAGTACAATGCAGGAGATTTACATACAATATAGTAATTTAATTTTTTCAGTGATTTTAATTTGTGTGAGCATAATAGACATGACGATTGATAGGTGTTAACAGAAGTGCATTTTTTTCACTGACAGATTCCCTTGGTAGGGTCAGAAATTCCCTTGGTAGGGTCCGACATTCCCTTGGTAGGGTCCGACATTCCCTTGGTAGGGTCCGACATTCCCTTGGTAGGGTCTGACATTCCCTTGGTAGGGTCCGACATTCCCTTGGTAGGGTCCGACATTCCCTTGGTAGGGTCCGACATTCCCTTGGTAGGGTCCGACATTCCCTTGGTAGGGTCCGACATTCCCTTGGTAGGGTCCGACATTCCCTTGGTAGGGTATGGCATTTTCCATTCAGTCTTTTCTGTTGACTGGTGCTTAAGTCCCTAAAAAATATGTAAAGCTGTGAAAAGGGGCTTTATGCTGATTATTATATCATGATATGCTCATTTTAGTGAACTGTATTTCTAAGAAAGGTCCTAGGCACCAACACTATGTCTTTAAGACCGGCCTGATCGTTAACAAATGTGCACTAACTAACAGACAATTCTGTTCAAATGGAACATTTTCTATATACATCATGTTGTTCCATCAACTGGATGCTCTTTGAATGTTTATCTTTTTCCAGTTTTACTAGCAAACAGATGTGTATTATGAATTAGGGAAGCCTTTCCTTTTGTTTAAGTGAAATTACGTTGATTGGCTTATGGGACATACAGAATTCACAGCAAAGTCTCAATATTTGGCCACTTTTAGGCCAATTTGTATATTCAACCATACAGTATCACCCATTTCTAGTAATACCGTATCAGCTCGGAGTTTAGTGGTGGATCTTGTAACCAGTAAAGGATGTTGAGTGAGTATCGTATTATATGAAGCACCTTAACTCATACATTTGTGTCTGTCAATATCTCCTGCATCGGTACTATAAAAGCTTCTTGCTGGGGCCCTAAAACATTGCGGTCTGTATTCCTGACTCATTAATGGAAGTGGCTTTCGGTGATGACAAATTATCATGATGGCTCATATTTTTGTTTCACAAGCATCCTTAACCAAAAGTTATGCAGAAAAGGGTGGGGGGTCACGGGACTAAAACTGTGAGCTGATTCACAACCATTATGCTGTAACTGTTATATCTTTATGCAATAAAAACTCCCAACAAATTGCTTTAACAAGGAAGAAACGTGGCAGTAGTATTTTCGCACATCAAGTCCAGGAGAAACTAATGTTATCTACCAAACCAGAGTTGGTATGGTGGCAAATATCAGAGTCAGTTGACTCTTACTATAATTTACTGTGTGTTGTAATAACCAATGGCAGTAGTTCATCATGTTGTTATGCTCATCATTTTATTTGTGTTCAGGCACCTTGTGGAGAAGAATCACATTTTATCTCATTGTTCTAATAAAACACAACAAATGCTTAGCATCGTTTTGAAGCATTATTTGTTGAAATTGTTTTTAATCAAACAAACCCCTTCTGCATGTCATGGTTTCATCTACTTATTCATTTCTTGCCTGAATAGTTCTTATAAAGATATTAAAATGAATGCGCAACTCTATTTACAAGTTGATAATATTTAAGAGGGAAATATATTACATTGTGTAGCATTCATGCTTACATATTAAATATGTTCACCGTAAAACATTTAGAATAATCCAGAAGAACTCCTAAAATACCTTTACTTCAGAGGAATACTGAACTTTAAACTGACAGTGGAAGACTTATTTAATGTACACAAATATATATATATATATTCCATTGTATTTTAGACAATATTTGGTAGATCTGCCTCAGTTTTGACCAACCATCTTCCTTCTGTCTCATGGTTCTGTCCATGTAGCCTTTTTGTGGTACTTTTATGACAAAAGCGTCAATATTGACGTGACTGATACATTTCATGTGTAGGCTGACAGCCATTTCCTTCTGACCAAGACTTTCAGAAACTCTTCTTGGGTCTTTGTATTTCATTCTCCGTGGTCCGTATGCTTCCCACTCAGTAAAACAAACGTACTACAGAGCGAGTCAAGGAGGAACAATTTAGTGTAAACACTCTTTGTCCAGCCTGGGTGCCAAACTGGGCTCAAATGCCAACTGGCCGACATTCGTGGCATTTGGCTTGGCGATTACACCAGTGGCGTAGACAAGCAGACAAACTCATCAGGGTCTACTGCTATCCCCTTCCTGCATCACAAGGGGAAATATTTCCCCCCTTAACATCGACAGTTTCACGCTAGCTCCAGCTGGAACTCACAGTGGACAGACAGCATTCATCGAAACAGTCTTGTCCTCATAACCAGCATGTATGTCCTTTCACGCATGTCCAGTTTGCAGTAACGCAGTCTGTTTCAGAAAGGCTCAGGTTAGAGTTCTGTGTGTTTGACTGTTGGCTCCAGTTTTCTGGACAGAGCGGTCAAAATAAGCGTGAACTTCTCATATCTCTCCATCTGGTTGACCGCCGCCCCTCGGCTGCCCCACAGGAGACGTAGCTGGAAGTCCGTTTTAAAAATCTCCAGCAAGTCCTCGTCAGCCTGGAAGCCTGCACACAGTTAAGGGACTCGTTAACATCTAAGGCAAATTTCCCCGGTAACAAAAATCATCTGAAATATTTTTTTTCTGATTTTCTCGACCCAAGATGGTACTTATTCACATCCTGTACCCCTAACGGTTGTGGACCAACAAGCAGAATGGCATCTGACTTTAGCAATATCAGGGGCTATGAAAACAAGTCATGACACTTAGTACATGAGCACTGGTTTGGCAAATGATGTTACCAGCTGTCGGTACTTAATGTAGCAATGTGGAATGTACTACCAAAGATAGCCCACAAGCTGTCAATCCCAATAGCGCAATGTGATAATAATAACATTTGCCATAGACGTCAATATCACACAATTCTTAGAAACCTCAGCAAATAAGTGTGCAACGTTTTAATCTCGGGAACAGAGAAACCACTGACATCAGGTGGTATTTTTTCCTTGGCCGGATGTTTGTACACGCTGTGTGCCTCACACTCTGTCCTTGGGATTACCTTGAAGGATGCCTTCACCGTTGGCTGCGTATGTGTCAGCGTTACGTGCCACACTGCGTGCCTCCTCTAGGTGGCGTAGCATGATCTCACAGCCCTGGTCGTTGCTCTCCCACAGCTCCATACCCTCGGACACCACCGCCGGACGCTCCATCAGGGTCAGCAGTGGGATCAGCAGGGGCACCGTGATACCAGTCAGGGCCATGTCCACTACACACACACAGTCAGACTGTAAACACACAGCTACCAATGCCGTAATGCCTTAATATATGCCCCATCTGAAGTGCTTACCCGTTCCTTCATACAGCCCCTTGTAAAAGGGCTTAAGAGACTTCTCATATATGATGGCAGTCTGTGTGTACGTCCTCCTCAGCATGGTCCAGGTGTGGTCTAACCGCGTGATCTGTAGACCGAAGCAGAGAGGCCGTTACCTACCGGGTTCTTTCTTGCTTTCAATACGGGTCTCAAATTAGATTGTATTTTGACAATGCACATTTTTCACAGACATAATGGATATGTTAACATCAATAATTCACTGACAGGTCCATTATCATGGCCAGAAAAAGCACAGTTTTGAGGGAGCTGAATTCATAAGATGGATAAATTCTATATGGGGATTCTAGCAGAACCCATTTGAGCCACACACAGGTCTAAAGTCACACTCGTGAGTCCCATAAATAAATGTAAACATTGGCCGTGAAAGATTCTCGCCATTTCACGGGTCCACAATAATATTTTCAGTACTGCCAGACCTCTGAATCGGATTGGGTTCTGGAGAACGAGTCTTATAGGTATCGCCGCGTTGAGTGTGTTACCTGAGGCATGTCCAGCGCTTTCATGACAGAGGAGAAGGCATACAGGTCCCCCATGGAGTCCTTCAGCTCCAGAGCCACCATTATGATACGGTTGAGTGTAGCGGCCCTCTCCTCAAGACTTCCTGTACAGCCCAGGATGTCTACGGCAATCCCGATGGCCATGGTGTGATGCCTGCGGAACAGAGTCAAACAGCGGAGTTCGTTTGGAAGACCTTCTCACCTTGGAATTGTGTTGTGTAAATGCGGGGCGGGGTTGAGGAATACGTGTGTGGTGTTTGTGTGTGTGTACGGGCACCTGTGTGTGTGTGTGTGTGTGTGTGTGTACAGGTACCTGTGTGTGTGTGTGTGTACGGGTACCTTTCCATCAGGTCCTGGCGCAGCTGCCTGCCATGGGGTAAGGTCACCAGCTCCAGCCCAGAAGACACGCCCATTTGACTCTTCATCTCCTCAGACACGCCAAGTACCCTGGCAACCTGTCAGGGCATATTCTAGTTATAATTTTTTTTTGGGCAGACCCTGTTCATAATGACTTACAGTGATGACTTTGTTACATTTTAAAAAACACATTTAGAATTACATGAGTAGTGTGGTGGACGTCGCGTGACGGGGAGGAGCGGTACCTGGCAGTCGGCCATGAGGATGTGCTTGGCGATGACACGGTGGTCTTCGTGGAGCAGCAGCTCTTTGGTCCTCTTGAGCACACTCATCTCCAGGGGTTTGTTTTCAGCCGGCAGCAGCCGGGACTCAAACTCCCCCGGCCGGAACGCCGACGTGGTCTCAAACATCGGTCGCCGGAAGCCTCTGTCCCTCTCCTCCGTCTCCTCCGTGCCCACCCTCCCCGCCTCCTCCCCGTCGCCGTTCTCCAGGGCTTCCGTGGCGTGCCGGTAGAAACCGCGGTCCAGTTTGGAGCTGCACCTCCGGCTCTCCTCCGACCACAGCCTCTCCACGTAACTGCCGCTGGGCTGAGCCTCCGAGCCGGGGAGCCTGTTCCACTCCGCTGGGCCGCGTGGGCTCACCTCAGGGCTGAAGGCCTGGCGCGGCTGGGGAGCGTGGCTTGGATGCTGCTTCTTGGGCTTCAGTGGCGGGACGGGGGGGGCTGGGACCGCGGTGGCCAGGGGAGATATGGGCTGAAGGTGCGGGGAGTGGGGCATCCGCATGGAGGGCACCTTGCTGGGCTTGGGGGGGGGCTTTGGGCAGAGCTGGCTGTCCGAGCCCCGGATGGCCTCCCCGGCTTGGACCCCATAAGCCATCCTCCTTGGCACGGTTGGGCTGAGGGCCGGCTCACTGCCCGTCCTGAAAACTGGGGACTTGGGGCCAGGCTGGTGGTCCATCGGCTGGGGCCTGGAGCCTGGAAAGGAGTAAAAAAGAGGGGTCCGTTGTTACTTCTAAACATAAACATGGCATCGTAGTACAGCTGAAGCCCTGCTGTGTTCTGTAGGTGCTGCTTGGGAGTTCTATAGTCTATTTCTGTCTCTGCATAGAATGCTTAATTACAGTGTCAGTCATGGAATGCTGCTCTGTAGATCTCTCTGATCTTTCATTCCGAAGACTCTGACATCCAGCCTCTACCCTATTTTCTGTTCAACCTGTATCTGCTCTGTAATCCTCTCAGAATTACATTTATCTTCTGGCTCATGTCAAACGCCTCAGTTCTGAGCTGAGCTTATGCACCGAGGTTGAGAAAGAAAATATTTTGCATTTCAAAATATTTCCGCCACGATGCACAAAATGCATTTCTGGAAAACAAGTATTTTGCATACTTGTCAGAGCTGAAAGACCTTTGACAGCGGCATGGCAGGATATCAGAGCGAGCCTGAGAGGGGGGGAGGGGGGCGGGGGGGCATTGACAGACAGGGAGAATTTGGTGGGGAGAGTGGGAGAGACGGACGGAGAGATTACAATGCCTACCTAGAGGAAGGAAACTCTCTGATTGGTGGGTTTTCAGGGGCCTCCTTCTTTCCAGAACGTGGTTCAGGCACGCCGGTTGGCTTCCGCACTTGTCTTTGTTCCTGAGGAAATGAGAGGAAGACACAGAGAAGACAACATGGTGAATTGGACCGAGCCTTTTAGCTACCAACAGGGGCAAGTCTACTGGGCACACCACACCATAACCCCATGGGAGGGAAACCGATACACTGTGTAAACTGTTTGTCCTGTATGCTGTGTGCTACCGTGTAATTTGACGGGGTCTTATTTTGTCCTGGTTTGCCTTGGCATTGTGCTCAGAGGTTGGTATTCTCTATGTAGGTTAAACACCACTTCTTACTGAAATGGTTTATTGCAGACGTGTACTTATCTATATGACTCCCACACTGGTGCAACATATTTAAAGTGCACTTGTTGGTGAGCATTGGAAGGGTAGACATGAAACCACTCGTATCTAGTTCTATTTGGGGAAACCCTGTGCCGGTTAAATGTTAAGGCTCCCTGTAAGTTGCCTGCCTGTAAAAAATAATGTACATGTTTAAATTAGCTCCTAGCTGCTCAGAGGAAAAACATGAATCTCGTTCCAGCAGGCGTTCTACATTCTGTTATATTGTGGCAGCAGTGCACGGGCGCTTCCCAACGCACCGCAGGTACGGAGCAGACCCACCTCTGTCAAGGGCCTACTAACCTCAGAAGGTTACCCCGTCCCAGGCCGTGGTCCTGCGTGTGTCCATTCACGATGTTGAGGCTCAGGCGTTTGGAGGTATGGCTCTTCCTCTCGGGCAGGGTCAAGCCGGCCTCCACATGGACACAGGTCAGCCCGTACTTCTCCTCCAGGCAGCGCAGGGGCAGGGCCCGATTGACGGGCTGGAAGATAATGGCGCCTACCGCCTCGGTTACCGGCTTCCGGTTGCCCACGTAGTAGCGCACTAGGGCCGGCACGCTGTTGAACCCCTCTTTTTCAAACAGGTACTGAACCCGGGAATAGGCCTCGTTTATGGCCACCACCTTCCTGTTGATCTTGAAGTGCTGCGGGCTGTTCTTCCACTGGCAGGTCAGGACGTAGTTTCCGGGGCTCGACAGAGAGTCCCGGATCAGGAAGTCCCCATCCCGTTGGATGAGGTTCTCCGCCACCTGAACGGCAGAGGGGGCGTATTGATTGACATACCCACAGACGTATGGCTCACACACATTTTTGTTTTCTGTTTGTCTCGTTAATTCGGCTCCTCCCTCCTACTGAATGGTCTTCAGCATGGTTGGCTCACTGAAGGTTTTCTCTAGGTGTATGACTACTGTTTCTGCATCGTGACACCATGATACCCCCCAGCAGGACGCACTGAGCCCAGGACACACTGAGCCCAGGACACATTGAGCTGGACAATTAAAGATATATGCCACAATTGTAAGCACATCTTATAATATGTTACAAACTAATTTGTTGTAGCAAGTGTTCAATAAAAACACATTTACACCATGTCTTAGGTTTATGTGCAATAAGCAGACTATTACACAAGGTTGCATATGACAAATGGGGACCAGCTTTAGCTTGTGATCTTCAACTTTAGAAACTAGTGGCTAACATGTATTCAGAACTACTGGATTGTATCTTGAAGTGAACAAAAGCCTGTGTTGTGATGTTTACATCTTAACCCACACACTTCTCTCTTGTCGTTTCTTTAAACATGTCATTTCCCCACTATTTAATTAACTTGAACTGAACTGAGTAATTATGTTTATATAAACATGTTTTTGAGTTGGAAGTTTCAGGGTTTTTAATTAATACTTTTAAAGTCTCCCCACACAGACCACAGTAGCACCAGGAAGGAGCTGATTAGGATCACTTGGCAGAATGGGGTTTTTCAGGATAATTACTTAGTCTCAAGCTCAACTGACAAGGTGCACTGTAACAATTGAACACAACTGTGTGTGTGTCAGCTGTGTGTGTGTGCGCGTGTCAGCTGTTTGTGTGTGCGCGTGTCAACTGTGCGTGTTGCTGTGTTTACCAGTCTCATGCCACCGTGTCACATGTCTTCACAGACAAGCTTAAAAGAGCAGATTTTCATTCATGGTCTGTGATTTTACACATAGAAGCGATGCTCTGTAAGAGGGTCTGACAATGGTGAAAGTAATTAAATGTTTCATAATCCTATAGCCATCAGAGCTCAGCACCCCTGGGTTTCTCTGTGTGACATTTACTGTAACAACATTTATTCCAAGTAATGTCCTTTCCCGTCCTTTTACACATTTCAATAGAAATTAAAACTGCATGCAGTCATGTTGGGGCTAAGCAAAACATAGCGCTGGAACAAATTTGTCCAGGGTGATTGACCTGATTGGGTGAAAAGTGTGGCTGCAGACAATGATTGGACATTGTAATTCACATGACAAAAGTTTAGATGTGTCTGAGCAATGTACTGATGTCTAGTGCATTTGGTTTTATTGCACTTTAACTGTTTAGTGAGTACAAAGTTGAGTCTAAGGTAATCTAAAGTGTGAGTTGTTTTCCTTTGATGTAACACTGATGGAGTCATGCTTTTAAAAGAAAACATGCATCAGAGAACTCTCTTGACGGCTGATGGGATCATGACCTGTCCAACGTTTGGAGAAGGCCGGTAGTGCACTAGATTGCTGCAGAAATTGTAAAGGCCACTTGTGAGTTTCCTAATTCGGACGTTTTTTTCGAAAATCCACTCCCGGGTTACCAGGTGCCCGGAGAAATTAAAATCGCCACTATCTTGGTCTAATCGGTGGAAGGGGCTTAATAGTGGGTTCCCGGGGCCCAAGGGAGAGCAGGGTAACTGGGGGAATGTATGGACCGAGTGACAGGCCCGAGGCGGGGACTCTGGTGATGGAAGTCACTGTGTAGCCCAGTCAATGGAGTGTTGTCAACTTTGATTGCCCGTTACGGGCAAAGTATTTTGAATATCACAATTTCTACTGATAACTTCTTTGAGGCTTGGTCTGAAGATAATCTCTTTAAGTTATAGAGAAGAAATATTATAATTTGTGTCTTGTGAAACTTTTTTAAGCTTTTTCACTAATTTCAAGATGGCAGACATTCTAAACAACTAAAACGAAAATAGTCAATAACAAAGTTGTTCAACATCTGGCCATGCATCATTTGATACTAATTGCACATTTCTGCGCAAATCAGATAAAATGTTATGAGTGTTGAAACTTTGCATTGTTTGACGATTTACTGTAGCGCCCCCTAATGGCCCAGGGAACTGAAACTTTTGCAGTATGTTACAGGCCTATAGGTCAATATACCTACCAAGTGTGGTCGGGATCTGACTTTCCTAAACACTTTAAATCACAACTTGAATGTAATTGGCTTGTGGCGGTCACATGGTTTGTACTACCAACTCCATATTAGTTGCAGTACTACTACCCCATGCCCTCTTGGTACCCAACAAGTTTGGCTAAAATCTGTGTTTGCATTCATGGGTTATGAGCTAAAATACAGTTTTTCTGCAATAGCGCCCCCATAAGGCCAATCGTGTCAAAACGGTGTAGGCCTCA
>JACXGK010001628.1:5598-46758 GCA_016801125.1 Novumbra hubbsi | reverse complement strand
TGTGAATGAATGTATGGCGGCCCTGAGCTGCTTGGATCCCACAACTCAATGTGCCCGTTGCTACGAAAACAGCACGGCAGTTCAGTGTCTAGCTACCAAGATGTCGGAGAGATGCAACATTCTCAGCACCCCGACTGCAGCCCTGTGCTGCTTCTATCAGAAGAGCTCTGTCATCGAGGCAGAGTTTGTATCGGTGTGTTTTTCCCCAATCGAAGGAAGCCCGAAGAGCAAAGGTTTTGCTTACATTTCAACAGAAAATAAATTGGTACGTAGATTTATTCTGGTTGGCACAATCGCTTCCATAGCGTTTCACGCCGGCATCAGCATGTTCGAGAAAGGATGGTGGCCGCCAATCACCGGAAAGTCTAGAAGGTTCCGACACAATTGTCTTTGCACTCCGAGGGCTCGAAAATGTGGCACACGCTACCATGGAAGGTGGTGTGTGGAGTTATCAATAACTGCATGGTTACTTGACAAAATAATTTTGTGTCTCGCGGCTTCTTTAAGACAATCTAGAGTAATGTCCATGAGCCCTTAACACTTCCTGAAGTGCTGAAGACTTAGGCTACACAGGAACAGGCCTTACCCCAGGGTACTGAGTGGGTGTGTGTGGGAGGAGGGGGGGACTGGAGGCAAAATCTCCTGGCTGAAACAAGTACCAAACTGAATAAAACCTGAGGGGTGGAAAGACAGAGAACAAGCAAAAAAAAAAGAATAAGAGATAAATAGGAAAATAGAGCAATTGAGTCCTAGTTGTGTGCTGGGTGTCTTTTCTTTTGTCCAAAAAAGTGTTATCTTCAGTAAATTTTTTATATTGAACATTTTGTATTATCATTATGATAATAGAATAAAATTTTATATAATTATGTTTATGTTTACAAACAATTACATCTCTGAAATGGGGGTCCTCAAGAGATGTTCTATCTGATATGGTTGCCCTGGAACAGAACCGCTGTAACAAAGATAGCCAGAGAGGTTGGTCATCAGGATTTAGACCAAGTCTTATTTGTAGAAACATTTTCTATGACTGGATGAGATTCAGTCGTCCTATTTCAGTCCCTCTGATGTCCCGTCAGCTAGGGCTACTTCTGTCAGCCACCAACATCTGACGTAAACAATGCACCTTGCCCTCATTCTTTTCTCCACTGCAAAGTATAAAATAATAATAGAGATGTGTGTTAGCCTACTCCGGCCTTAGCTCCTTGACTGTGCATGGCTGTTCTTAACACCCAGCTGTGTTGTCTAACTACGGTGTCCTTTAAAAGGGCTGGGTCCTAAGCTGCTTTAGGGTATTGCATTCAGGGGAAAGGCTTGTCCTATATCCCTCCGCACATAGCACGAGCCCCAGAAAAATGTTCACTCTTTAATGACCCCGTGTACCAGAACTGCAACACTGCACACTGTGGTGTCCCGGGTAACCCCTCATCCGATCGCAGCACAGACCAGCCCGTCCAGACCACAGGTTTCCATGACAACCACCATGTTGTCCTGGGTAAACCCTCATCCGATCCCAACACAGACCAGCCCGTCCGGACCAGGGGTTTCCATGACAACCACCATGGTGTCCCAGTTAAACCCTCATCCGATCCCAACACAGACCAGCCCGTCTGGACCAGGGGTTTCCATGACAACCACCATGGTGTCCCAGTTAAACCCTCATCCGATCCCAACACAGACCAGCCTGTCCGGACCAGGGGTTTCCATGACAACCACCATGGTGTCCCAGGTAAACCCTCATCCGATCCCAACACATGCCAGCCTGTCCGGACCAGGGGTTTCCATGACAACCACCATGGTGTCCCAGGTAAACCCTCATCCGATCCCAACACATGCCAGCCTGTCCGGACCAGGGGTTTCCATGACAACCACTAGTGCTATTTTAAGCCCAGGTAAAACCCAACATGGCCTGTTCCTTTCCTGGCCGACTCTCCAGACTCCGGGGGTCCGCTGGGTCCAACTGGCCAGACGCAAGGAGCAAAAAACTGATGTGACTTTGGGTCATTAACTATGTGTGACAATGAGAGAGTGTGGTACCAAAGACAGAGGAGAGTCAGAGAAAGAAAAAGGGACAGAGAAAAGAAAGGATCAATAGCTGATGACGGGGTGGTGGTGGTGGGGGTGGTGGTGGTGGGGGTGGGGGTGGTAGGCTGTACAGATGATGATGATGGCCGGGGATGAGGGAGATCATCCCTGTTCTTATCCCTGATCTCACCCTGGCTAACACTGATGAGCTATGGGATGTCCAACCTCCAGGGAAAAGTCCCTTCCATCCATAAGCTTCTCAGTCATCCGCAGTTCCACAGTACCACTTCCAATGTTTTACAAGCCGCTGGACATGCAGATACAGTGAAGAGGTGTATTACAGTGTATCCATAATTACTATACAGAACGTCATAACTCATTTCTATTAATAATTGTATTATTTTTGTCCATCTCACAACCTTTCTAGCCCTTCTGCAGTTCCAGTTACAGGGCCGGCTCACTTCCATAAACTGATGGGACAGATATAGAGCATCTCTATAACGCTCTTCAGACATATATAGGGTCTCACTATTTCAAGACTGGCCATTCAATTCATTTAATGCCACTGCTATGATTCCCTCTGATGTCATGAAGGACAGAACACTTTCAGTGGGACAGAGGACAAAGTCATATCCATTAAATCTAAGGTCAAGAGTTTGTGCATAGCTAGAGAAGTACTTGCATGTACTGTACCCTGTATACAAGATTGTGTAGTTCACAGAAATCTATGTCTACCTAGATGGCCGTGTTACATAAGATACAAGTTTGAATTTAACATGCTTTCAAAAACATTTATTTGAACAACGGTCGTTGCTAAGTTAACAGAAGATCTGCAAAAGCAACCCTATGTAATTTCATTTAAACAAATGTGGGTGTAAATGTGTTTACAGCAAAAATAACTGTCAAAGATCTCAGTGCCAGTCAATTGCCATGGAATTGCCCAAAAGCAAATTCCAAAACCCTGTGTGCACATGTGAGATCATACACATGTATTAATTAATTTCTCTGAGTCACATAGAAAAAGCAGCATACACACACACACAAATCACAAACACACCCCCCATCTCCAGTTAGGAGTCACATGGAGGTGGAGATCTGGTCAACCTTCTCACTTACTATAATGAAAAGTGTCACAGATCTCAACAGCAAGTCTGGTCTGGGACAATAAACCCAACCAATAACTAGGAAGTGTAAAGCTTTCAGTAAAACATGAGACTGGTAGAACAATGCATAGAGAAAACACAAAGAGAACCCAGTTCTCAACACCCGTCTTTCAGAGAAACAATCCACACAAACACCAGTAAATGCATTATAAAGTAAAGTATTGATTATAAAGCATCCTTATGGAAAAAGCCACTGATAATTTATCTGAATGACCATTGGCTAAGCTTGTTCGCCCAAAGCAAAGCTGGGAATACAATTACAGGGGATGAGTCTGAGTCTTTTGTCCAGGTTTTAAAACATGCAACATGCTGACTAGGAACAGACACAGCACGCTGTCAGCCTCTCCACAGAGAGTTCTACCTGGCATCCAAACTGTTTCTCCCTGAAACCTAATTGTGTTCTCCCTGGAAACTAATTGTGTTCTCCCTGGAACCTAATTGCGTTCTCCTACAGAGACAGCCTTGATAACATTTCTGGAATACATTCTTTCCCAGACAATGAACAGCCTACAAAAAAAGCTCATATAAAGTCTGTGGTGAAGAGGCTTGGTTCTTAGTTCACCTGTCACTCACCTTGGCCCCGATGACAGAGCTCTTCTGATAGAAGCAGCACAGGGCTGCAGTCAGGGTCCTGAGGATGTTGCATCTCTCCGACATCTTGCAAGACTCTTGGTTAAACGTCAGCCGCGGGAAACAAAAAGACGGTATGGGAAGAAGCCGCGGAGATTGTCAGTCCCACTGTCACACCTGGAGTGTGAGCACGGCAGTGCCTCACTCTCGTCTGTCTCGGTCCCGGCAGAGCTGCGGTGTGAGCACGCCTGACAGCCAACACTCCCCGCCACTTCATTCAGTCCCTCATGCCCGTGTATGGAGCACTGGAATCCCCATGTGACCTCGCTCTCTTGCAAATGAAATCTTAGCCAGCTGGAAGTGCACTGCCTCCAGCCCTGCTGCCCACCGCAACCCCCCTTCACCACGGGCTGACGGGAGGGGGAGGGAGGGAGGGGGGAGGAGAGAAGGCTGATTGTTCTGAAGCCCACCTGCCCTACCAACATGTCTCTTCTCTGAATTTAATACAGTGATGCTTTCAACTTTAGACACATTTCTTACATACAGTTATCATTTAGATTCGCTATCTGGCAGACACTCGAGTCCGGAACACCATGCATTATCAAAAACGGAATTTAGATGACTTGTTTTAAATGAAAAACTGAAGCTGTTAACCTCAGATAACAAGGAATTTACAAGAGAACAGATGCGCAGTGGAACACTAGATAAAAGAGGTGAAAGCAGCTGAAAGAACGGTTGTTAAAAGACTTTGATTTCAATCTTTTGGTTGGACCTTATCTGCTATTTTCTCTACTAAGAAATAAAGGCATGAACAAGCTTACATTACGTGTGATTCAGGAAAAATATTAATCCCTCTCAACTCTGTATTAACAGGGGAGTCTTGAATCCTGTGTCCAGGATTCAAACCTCTGGCTGTCAAGGCTGCATCTGTACTGAGAGACGGTGCCTTGAGAGGACTGCCCCACTTAAGGGCACTCAGGAGTTTTGTACAGTATGCCATTATGCAAAAAGGACATCACTTTTAACTTGTTAGAATGTAAATGCACTATTATTATTTTAGTCAGATGGACTATAGAAATCCAAAGCATATACAGTCTATTTAACCCTATCCTAGATCAAATGACTGCCATGTATTTGATCAATTCCAAAGCTAGCACACCTGATTAGACCGTTCACCTAATCATCAACCCCATGATTAGTTAATTAGGTGTGCCTGTTCAGTACTACCACTACATGGTCCCTGAAGAGATAACCGCATGCTTCTGATTAATGGCAAGACAACTCAACCGGCATTTTGAAACCTCAACCTTGGCATTGTTTTTACATGCTAACAAAGTGTAATTTCAAGAATGACAGAAATTTATCAACCAGCTATATGGATGGATGATGACAGAATGTTCTATCTCTCGGACCTCCAATGGCATACTATCAACATCAACACACTTGGTTAATTCACACACGGTCTTCTATCTTTATCCAATGCATGTGCAAATGGCAGACTAGCAGGGTGCTCTGCAATCTTCATTCTCACGCCTCTGAATCGTTTCTGAGTGATCCTTTACTCTCATATCCTAGTCGGAGGGACATGTCTCCTGTGAACGAGGCTGAAGAAACAAGTTCACCAGGCTGTATCTGCTGACACAAAGCAGATCTTGGTGTTTGGGTAAGAAAAATAGGGCAATAAGCAGTTAGGACTTACAAGCGTTTGGAGGACATCTTAGCATGTGTCTCAGAATCAGCCTGATGTAAAAAGTGAGGAAATGAAAAGAGTCAGAAGGTCTGTTGAGTAATTGCCATAGGGCCATTAAGAAAGGCAAACAGTTGGCTATCTATTTAGTACGTTCCATTCTCCTGTCTACTAATCGCTCGTAAAGTGTAAACAAGGACATTGGGGAAAGCAGGCTGGCAGTATCTCATCTCTTCTCACCATACAGGAATGCTCTCCTGCAGGAAACGCACCAAACAATCTAATTGCCCTTCATAAACCCCCCCAAAGGATGCTTGCCTGTCTGAGAGTCCAAAAGAAGTTTGTGACTCTCCCCTAGAAAAAAAGAGGGACCTGTAGGAGTTTTCACTCACCGGCTTTAGGACAACAGCCCAACAAAAAATAAACAAATAAAAATGTCATACAAGTCAAGCAATCCTTTTGAATAATACTTTTGGATTTACAGCAGGATGCGCATCAATACTGTTTGTCTAGCTGTTCGGGTGGTGAGAACAGCTACACCACTAGAGGGTGCCATTTCCCTACATTGTGATAGAATGCACTGCTGTGTATAAATGACCCCGCTGAAGGTCATTATTAAGTTATGACTAGATTACATATACAGCAGGTAAGCCTTGAAGTGAGATGACGTAGATCAGTTTAGTACAGATAAGAAGCACAGATCAGAGAACTATACTGTCTCCTATAGTTTCCCAATCACAGACTAAGCCTAGCACTGGATTTGAAATCAAGGTCAATGAAAAATCTACATAGAAATGTATTGTTTGTCCTAGACTGGTCTAAATCAGCATATGGTAAAGGTTGCAGTTCTAACACCTGAGCCAACAAGGTAAACAAGTCTTCCTACCCTTGAGCAAGGCATGCAACCCATCCTCATAATCAAGTAAGACGAGTCACCACATCAACCTCCCAACTATTAACTAAACGGCTAAACTATACAGTACTCAACCTCAAACTTTTCAAATACCTGTGTCTACTATTGATATACTTTACTGACGGTAAATGTGTAAATTAACAGTGAATCCATAATTATATATTCCCCATCCATTGTATCTAACTGCATTTCAACTTCATGTAAATATTGGGTATTCAAATCTCTATGTTTTCTACCACTTGCTGTGCTATTACACCAAGTAAAATAAATGTTGTATTTAAATATATTTATTACGATTGTTACCCATGCTTATATACATGCTGGCATGCAATGTGTCCAGCTTAATGCAACTCAGTACTGTAAGTCTTAGCCATTCCGTGTACCTTTTGCATGAACACTGAGATGAGCAACAAAAATATGCAGCAATTGTCTGAATGACGTCCCCTTATAGATAAACCGTCCACCGGAGCTATCTGCCGTCATGTTCCTACTTAGAAAACCATTGCCACGTTAAGACCTTTCACAGCCAGAATTCTGAATTAGTTTTGTTTTAAAGCCTCTTTGAGATTATCTCTGTAATGAAAAACGCTATTTGAATGCATTACTATTATGTATTATTCTGCCCGAATCCAAACTTATAATGTCTTTGCAAATTCTGTCCCCTGGGAAACTTTCATGACTGGATTTTTAGGAACAATCCCATCTTTAAACATGCAGTGGTAAATGGGCTGGTTGAGCTAGTTTACTTTACTTTATTAATTAAGAATGATAAAATTCTGTGTTTTCTAAGTCAGTCTTTTCTAAGCCGTCATACAGTCGGCCCTTAGCCTGCCTGTCACAAAAAGAGTATGGCTGTGTGCGTGTTTTCCTGCAGGCTGTAGTGTTCATGGCTGTTCGGGCCACACGGAGGGCCAGAGGGGTCTTTATCTGGTGTTTAGCAAGGGCTGGAGATCTCACAGGAGGCACAGAGAGCTATTGTTCTCCTTAAAGCTTTTTCATGAGTGGTTAGCTGCTTACTGTTCAGTAGGCGCTGAAAGGAGGAGAGAGAGTGGAGACAGGCCGTATTAAAGCCTCGTGTGAAGAAAAAAAGTGAAGAACTGCCTTGATCAGGGGGGTCAAAAGGTCAGCTAGTCCACTAGTCTTGATGTTCTCCATCCTGTTTTCTTGTCCTCTTCGGTGCGTGTCAGTTTTTCCCCACTTCTCATTCATTCATAATCCGTTTTTCCGGATGTTTCTTAAGTTTTCTGAAGCATCAGTTGTGTCTCACCCTTGACCTTCAACACACACACACCTGTAACCCTGCTTCCACAGTTTAAAGTCATGCCCCATGAAACAAACAAAAACTAGAAAGAAAAACAGGACGTGACAGTACAAATATTATTAATGCGAAACTCACAAGTTTTGACATTGTCTTCGTGGATCTATAAAGAAACTTAAATGAGAAATGGTGGAGAAATATGGATATTTCTGTTCATTGCAACTGTGAGACAACATTATTGTGGAATACAAAATGCAATGTTTACTTATTTTTGGTACAAAACTTCAGTGAAACCGTTTTTGTGGCATTTTGTAATTCAGCAATGCTTTTCTTCTGCAGAAAATGGTTACAAGCCTTATTGGCAAGGCTTGAAAACTAGCTTGTGTGTCACTCTGACAGTTTTTGTTTTATCAATTTAGGGGCCAATTACTTCACCATGAGTTAAAGCTTCTAAACAACACAGTCCCAGAGTGAGAAGATGAGAACCGCCCACAAAATGGGGGGTATTTTTAGGCATTGAGTTCTTGAACAATTTCCGCCCTTTAGATTCCTTTTAAAGATAGCAGCCATGTCAAATCGGAGGCAAAACAATATGTTCACATGCAACAATTTCCGTTCTGTCGCTGCATTCAGGTTTTCAATACAGCGGCACTGGTCTGTCAGTTGTGTTGCTCTACAGTCCAACCTTCACAACCATTATCTTAGTGTAATAGTTGGTGGCAGTATCTCATTAGAAATTACATTAACCGGCTCCCGTCTGCAAACAAATCTTCCTACCGACAGGAAATTATTTCACAACATCGTCCTTGGAGGTTTTTGGCAATTGGCAAACATTTATAGTTGTTTCAATAGCTTGTTAATTTCAGGCGGCTGGAAAAACAAACACACCTGGATGGGCTGTGTTGAAAGGCTATGTGGCGAGTTTACAGTAACAGTGGATACGGTATCAGTCCACACAGTTGAGTTCAGTTTACAGTAACAGTGGATACGGTATCAGTCCACACAGTTGAGTTCAGCACAAAGACCCAAGACCCAGCAGCTGGTCCTTCCACCACAATAGCGTAATAAAGGTGCATTGCAGATCATCTGTCCCTTTTTGCTATAAATGGTCTAGAAGTGTTTGAATTGGGACGCTTTCTGATCTAGGACAACGTCTCATGCTAAATCACTAAAAACAACTCTGGGTATTTGTAAATGTGTTTACGAGGAAAGATAATTCTTTTTCAGTTACTGATATTTAGCTGGTGCCTGTTAAATGTACCAGAAAGATAGTCAAACTTAATATTCTGTTCTTAGCTGGTCTCCCAATGGAAAGGGCTTTTTAAAGGTTAATTTAGAGTTCGTGTAAGGGTTACTGTTAAGGGATAAAGAGAAAATGGGAATGTTTTGTTCCTCATAGGGATAGAAAAACAAATGTGTGTGTGTTGAAAAGAGGCTGCCATGTCTACTGATGGGAAAGCTGTTGGGCCGCTCTCCTGACCTGCATGTGAGGAATCACTGGGTTTGCTTTTCACACTGGTTTGAGAGCATCCCACCACATTAGGCAAGCAGTGCAGTGTAAGAGCCACTGGCCGAGATACTGGGGTGGGAAAAGAAAAGCATCAGGTCATTGAGTAAGACAGAAAATACTGATGTGAAAATAAATGTGAGAAAGCAGAGGAAGAGTGGAAAAATAGAATAACTGACAACCATAGAGAGAAACACCATAGAGAGAAACACCATAGAGAGAAACACCATAGAGAAAAACACCATAGAGAGAGATGTCATAGTGGGAAATCGTGTGTGAAAGAGATGGTATCAGACGCATGGGCCTACGTCATAACTCAAGCTCCATCACAGCGCACATGGATACAGGTCTATCGGATGTAATTGTTGTATTGCTCTATTTCTGGGACAAAGTGCCTCGTAGCCTGGAGAGAAATGAGATTAGGGTTTTAGATAAGCGGACGTTCCCTTTCCTCACTCATCCTTCTCAACTGCCACCCGCAATGAGAGTTTAATGATTTATGCTTACAGCAAACATATATTGTGGTTGCCATGGTGCCTTTATGACAGCCCAGGCTCATTGCTCTGCTATTTTAAGATATTTTCATTGATTTATGTATTTCATTTTTGTGCATTTTTCTTGAACTTTCTTTTTGCGTTGCTGATCAGTTTTATTCAGTATTTTTTTCTTTTCACCCTTAAAAATGTAGCCAAAAGTTGACTTCTCTTTAATCAACTAAATGGATCTAGTTGATTTGTTTTCTTTTGAATATTTGTATTGAAAAGTTGCACTGAGCTTTTATCTACTGTCTGGGGATCTACAAAGGACTGAAATAACATTCAGATCTATTCCAGAGTGTTTCTTTGTGTTTTTTGGAGAATTTAGCGTTTCAGTTGGTGATGATTTTTGGGAGCCCATCAGAGTCCTTCAGAGTGGGGCCACACATGGAGGGGGACATGGGGTGAGTGTAGGTTGTACACTAACCCTAACCCTATACAGCTTTGTATAGGTTGCTGTTGTATGGCAGAGATGCTGGTGAGACCAAGAGCAGGGTGGGCTGAGCTGCTTGTCTCCATCGTTTGACACACCAGTCCTCACTCTGCTCAAGCCATGTTCCTCTTAATGGTCATTCTGGTTCCTGGGGGCCTTCAGCTCTGTGGGAGGATTCTAGTCAAGACCTACACTGTCCTAGTTGTTTGGTTTTATTTTACTTTTTGAAGTGATTATGAATGAAAAACACTATAGAATTTGAATACATTATTATTATTATTGTATTGCATTGCTTCGCTTGAGCCAACATCCATGGTATAGCAATACTGTGCATACTTAACAATGCATCTCAAGAGATTAAATCCTAAAAAGCGTTAAAATGAATACTTCCATATACATCCATTAGACCCACAAGGAACTCAAAGAGACATAACTGCACTGAAGAGGTTAGTCGACTCCCTAACTGCACGTGGCCACACTAGGACTCCATCTGGGACAAAACATGACCAATCCAGTGATCGCAATCTCCTGCCACCCGCCTGCTGTTTTCTTGTGGCGGTGGGATAATAGTTTGGGACTAAATCTAGAACTTCATGCATTTTCAAAAGAAAACCCCCCTTCTGCCTTTATCTACATAGGGAATAACGCATTCAGAGGACACTGTTATGCAAAACATGACCTTCTCAACAAAATGGAGAACAAAAAGTAAAGCCAGAAATCCGATTGGGACTGTAGTCAAACAGTCGAACAGTCAAACAGTCAAACATTACAAAATAGAATAGACCGTATAAAACTGGAATACAGGAAGCCTTACACACACACATGCACACACAATAGTCATGTGTTCTTCATATATACAGAACATATTTACAGTCTTAATTTCACTTATTCTCATCCCTTTAAAATCCAGGAAATACAAACAGAGACTTCAATATCCTCGATGTTAGATCAACATCTTGTGTCAATGTTCCCAGAGAGCGAGCGTGTGTGAGAGAGCTCCCTGAAAGCTACTAGCATTCCTGCCCTCTTTCACTGACCTCAGAGATACAAAACCAGTCCACACTGTGTTGGATATCCCAAAGGAACCAATGTTATTTGAACTCCCAAAAGCGGAAAATTACAGTGCTTAGTTTTACTGAGGAAACAGAAACGAGCCTGTCCTGACTATAATACCATTCATATCTGTGAAACAAACCCTCAAACACTCTAACCGGAATTTGCAAAAAAAACGACCATTCGAAAAAGGAGCCACCTGTTTCACCTTGTTTCCCCGAAGGCAGAGAGGGTGAGTGTGGGAGGTTCCTACCTTGACATACTCCATGGTGGGGTCCACGCTGTTGCTCGGGTCCCTGGGGAACAGAGACAGGGTACTGTTGAGTGAACACATTTCTTTTAGTTGTTCCCTCCCTCTCTTTTCTCGGCTGCTTTGCTGCCACCAGCCCTGCTACTGACAGAGGTGAGACCTCCTCTCGGGCAGGAGTGTCCTGCTCCCCCCCTTCTCCAACCCACCCACTTGTCTGCCAAATACCCCCCCCCCCCCCCCCCCCCCCCCCCCCCCCCCCCCCCCCCCCCCCCCCCCCCCCCCCCCCCCCCCCCCCCCCCCCCCCCCCCCACCCAAACACCAGCACACCCACACAACTCACAGCCACATGCGTCCCCTTTTTCTGACCTCACTGGTGAATACACAGAGTGGTATGAGACACTCCCACATTAGCCATGTCTTCATTACATTGGATGAGATAAAAGGGGTGAGATCGTCCCTGTCATTACCAAGGATAGACCTTCAATTCCCAGAAAGGCATTTTGAGAGGACAGCGCTTCCAAAGGCAAAGATTATTTTTGAATCCCTGAGGAAAACAGGACGCATCCCAGAGTTCTGCAGAAAAAAACAGTTCTGTTTATTATATATCTACCTCTGTTCGTAATACATTACAGTACAAGACTTGTCGTAACCTTTATGCAGTAGGCTTACAGTCAGTCAGGAGAGAAAGTCCTTTTGTGAGTCTTTCACCTCTTTTCCCATAAGGATTGTGAAGGGAAAAAAGTACAAAAGGAAAACAGTGGAATGTTGAGTTGTCCTTAATCCATACAAACCCAGAATACTGAGGTGAGTTACCAAATCCAAGAGTTTAAAGTATTATGACATAGAAACAACACACTAAAAAACCCTTAGGCCCTTAGGTCAATCCTTTCATCCTTCCTTAGTTACAAGGAAAGGTGGGAATACGGCAGGAAATAGAGTAAACTGAAATCCAAAGAAGTTGGGATGCATTGGCTACCAGCTCAGCACACCGCTTTCTCCATTTGTATGACCGCCTCTCACTGTGGGAACAGCTGAACATTCCTGTTATTTCTCAGTGGCCATTTTTTCATGCCAGCAAACTCTTTTAAGTCAACCAGAAATCTCTGGAATGAGATGATGAACTCAACACGTAGACTGCTGTGCTGACTGGGGCAGCTCCAAAGACTTTACGCTGGCACCAGAATAAAGCACTGGAATTAATTCTCAACACCTACAGCTTTAACGCAATGAGCATCAGTTCACATGGACATGAGTGTCCCTATAAAATGTATAAAGTATGGTCTGTATCACAGCAGCATGGGTCTATCTGCTCTAATCTGTTGCTACTTCTATTTCAGCAAGCTATCTCATCCATCTTTCCTACTTTCTCTTCCTTGTCACAAAGAATATAATTCACCAAAATAAAAAACAAAATGAAAGTGTCCTACAGTGGTCCAGCGTTCTGAGCCGTACACGTACTTCCGAGAGGAGGGTTTGATCCGGACCTACTGCTCATTCAGGAAAAATGTTTTGCCCTATCACGGCTTTCCTGTACAATAAAACATCAAAATGCAAAAACATGAATATAGAAGGAGCCAGGATATTACTGCTCCCTTAAGGCATCCTGGTCCAATACTGTGAACCCTCCCCACCTCATCCAGGTCCCACCCATCTTTCCTCCTGGGTAGAGAACAAAGGCATTCAGGAGGACAAGCGAGGCCAGCTGAAGAGCCTCTGGCTGGTTGAATGGCAGCCAGACCACTGATGCATTGTGTCCTGGAGAGGAAACAAGTACCCATCTCAACGACTTTCCCCCAAAAACCTCAAGTTCAAACCGAGGACAGTGCAGGACAAGGACAGGGTCAAACACCACCCAGATAGAAATGGATTTCTGTGCACAGCCTCCTCTCTTCAGACGGACTGACTGAGGAACAGGGGCACTTGACACGTAACCCTCCAGCAGCAGCAGAGGAGTCAACGGTTGGTGTGGATGCCTGAGGCACATGCTCATTACGGGCTCAAGGGGCAGTGTGACTCCATGAGAAAATCCCTCAATGTCCGTTTGGGTTCTTTTGGGCTCCGTAGATCTTAACATAAGATGAGTAACTTCTTTTTTAACTGCATGTTTACCAGGGAGGTATAAATGAAAACTGCTAAATGTTTTTATGTCACCAGCTCAGGGATTCAACCTAGCAAGTTGGTGGTTTGTGGGCAGATGCTCGGACAGCTATGCTATCATGCCACTCCAGAAATATGCGTACACCTAGAACTTCTCCAAAATAGTTTTCAAGTCTATCTGATGATAATTATAGTAATAAGTATCAGATGATAATTTGCCCTGGTTGACTCAGGTCCATCCCTCTTTCCAACCGGTTATCTCCAGGTTTGTCCACTGGGACAACATGTGGTCTCTCTATTCTGCCCTTCGCTTGGCTAAGATGAAGTGAAGCAGCAGCCTTCTATCAGCTGTTGGCTCTCTGCTGACCCCAACCCATGTGGAGAGAGAAGGGAAGAGACGTCCACAACAAACAGCGGCTGATCAAAGGAGCGCAGTTTATTTACTGATCTTATCGGCGCATGCAACGGAAGACAGACTACTGGTCACGGTGTTAGGCCCCTAACTAAAAGTTTGCCCATGGCCTTAAGCATTTACATCTAATCGTTTTTGGGAAATTATCAAAACCTTCCTAATGGACTGAACAGAACTACATGCTCATCCACAGGCATTATCATGCAAGCACTTTGAATGGGTTATTATTTAGAGGTTTTGGAGTCCCAGAGCCAATAAATGAGAAACATTTGTTCCATGGCTACTTGCTGTGGTAATGGAAGGCTTGTTTTAAGATTTGGGAGTGGAATGTTTACTGGACCTATAAGCAAAAGCTTTACAGAATCACATTCAATCACAGATTGACATAATTTGGAGATAAGACCAAGATCAAACAGCAATATAATAACAATTCCATAACTTTCCTGGGATGGGGTTGGCTCAATGCAACCTTGGGATTATCGGGACATGGGCATCATGATTTATCTATGCCGTGATACTGTGAAGGACAACCTTGGCATGGACGAAAACAACCAGACATTCCTCAGAAAAGAGCAACAATGTGAATAGCCTCTTCTAAATGTGAGACTAGTAGTTTCTTCTAAATGCGGTTTTGTTGGTACAGCAAAACAATGGTCACAGTTTAATATTACAGTTCCTGGTTCTCTAGCCTTGCCGGACGGTTTCCAACCCGGCAGAAGCCAGTTTCTCAGCAAAACAAAAACAGAGAGAACCAGTCTGGGCTCTGAGCTACCTGCCAGCCCCGTGTTTTATCAGCCCTTTCATCTCCTCTTCAAGGTCGTAAATCTTTTCACCATCTCAACCTCGAGTCTACCTCGTAAAGGATTTGCGGGCACACCGCAGTCGGAGCTGTCTGTCCCCCCTGGGAGTGAGCAGGTTCTGGGTTATGGGGCCTCCTGGTTCGGACACCGACACTCACAAACAGAGTGAGGTCATGGGGCACTCGCATAATCTATGTCCTTGCGAGTCAATCCAGATCAAGTCAGTCAGATAGAGTAAACACTGATTAATTAGTGTGTGGCTGAAGGACAGAGCACTATCAAGGTCAAAGGTCAACAGACCATCAACAAGGCACGACGGGTCAACGCAAAGTTCATTTGTCTAAAATGTGTACCATCTCAGAGGCGAGCAGAAACACAGCGGTCATGATTCAAATACCTCTCTGTAAAATAGCAGATGAATTAAGTGGCATAGCCTCCCATCTGAAGTTAATGACAGACCTCCTCATAAAAGGGCAGGACAAAGCCCATTGAGTAATCCTGAAATCTCCCCCACCAGCAGGCCAGCCACACCCAACCCCTGACAAAGCCAGGTAACCAACCAGTGGCCATTAGAAGGACACCGTCAGGCTACCGCCCTGTCCTGTGGCAGGTGTACCAGCGCAGGCAGGTTGGGTCCCTTGGAAACGATGCATTCAGAGTATTGTGTGGGCCCTCCTGCCTCACCCAATCCCCACATCTGCCTCTCGAGTTCCAGCTGCATCCAGAATGGGATACTGGGCCGGCATCTATCTACCACAGTACCAGAATGGAGATTGTTATGGTAACCAGCACCTCATTTATTCTCAGGCCCTTTGTGTTGTTTTTTTTCTGTTTCGGCGATCCTCACCAGCTTTGTGGGGGTGAAATACTGGACCTACATTAGATAACCTTGAAATGTCACGGGATGGAAGCAGCCTTTTCAGTTATTAGCAAACACCCCCCTTTCCCTTTGCCACTTCTCCAGCCAGGCCCAGACACATAACTCTGTCTGGCTGCCCAATAAGCCTCTACAGTGGCCGCCTGGGCTCCCTTTTGCCCAGCACTGTTTTAGTCTGGAAATACACTCAAATCTCATACAGCAACTCACAACCGGGGCTTGGGGTGAGCATCTAAACCACCTAGACCATCTCTGTTGATGTATTTGGTGGCTTATATCTCCCCAAAACAAAGGGATTAGTGTCATGACATCTAGTGTGTGAGGTGAGCGTATGGGTCTAGGTTATAAGATGATTGCATGGCTTGATGCTATTATAGTCCCCCCTTCACTCTATGTTCTCTGAGAACCAGCAGCCTATCAGTATAGAATGCAGTTTGGGTCTTTCAGTCAAGACATTAGCATGTGAGTTATCACTGGTGGGTGCATCAAATTACAAAACTCAACGTGTCAAATATGAGTATTAACCAATCACCACCTAAATATAACCTCCCATGTTCAATAATCTGTATTATTTAATGTGTACTTGGTTGTAATACACGTCACAGTGATTCACTGATATGTAAGTGATGATGCAGGTAAAGTTCTCTGTCACTTACCTGCTCACTAAGCATGAAACGCACAGCAATTTTTTAAATGGCATTTTGTGGTGAACATTGGGACGCAAATTACATTAGTGAAAGTTTGTGGCTCCTTGAATACTTTTGTCTCCTTGTTTACTTTTTTTACTAAAAACAAAAAAAAAAATTTGACACATTTCTAAATGATTTTCTAAAGAATGCATATTTGCAATGCAGAAACAAAAATGTGTTACACACCCACTTTCCAGTACACATTTCCTAGTCAATCAGTTCCTCCCCCAGTCCATCAGTTCCTCCCCCAGTCCTTTAAAAAAATTCCAGCCCCACACTCAATCATTTTCTGAACTTCTGGTTGTGTAGAGTAATGTACAAGTGGAACGAATGTGGTGCAAATGTGGAATTCCAGATGCCTGATTATAGTGATGCCACACAAATGCACCTTTGCGGACAGCTCCATTGCCAAAGAATGTCTTCTGCCGCTACAAATTTGACATACTGGTTGCTGGTGTTTTTCTACCCGGTCGTTCATGCAACTTTTGACACAGACACACCCAAAGGCCTTCCCATATATTATCAGCTTGAGCAAGTGACTGAAATAATGAGTGCCTAGGAAGAAGTGGGTGACCAGCCCTGGCTTCAGTCCAGGCTTCAGAGAACTGTGTGGGGCCACAGTGACGCTTCTCTGCAGTGACTCCCCAGGGCCATGGGGAAAGTGCCCTGTCCTGATAGCCAGGTACAGGCTCCTGCTAACTTGGGGTGTTCACTGATTCCATCACAGCAGACCTGCCTACCATGGCAGACACTATTTCAGCAACAGGTGAAAGGCATCTGCAATGTATTGAACTGGCTTTGAAGAAGGACCCATGTGCTTTTAAATTGTTTTTGCACGCCCTTGGCTGATCTCGTGCTCTAAGCCGCTGCCTCAAATCTACATGTGCAGCTGCAGCGTGGATTTGAATCCAGCCCACTGTTATGATTTACATTACAAACCCACTGACTTTCTCTTTCCCCACTTTGCCCACCCCCCCACGTATTGTCTGAACAAACGGTCTTTAATCGTTCTGCACAATACTGTGATTCAGATCTGCAACGTAAGTACTGAACAGGAGCGAAAACGCGTTGGTATCCAAACCTGCATGAAGAGGGGCCTTCTGTGCCAGGGGGGTCGGGTTGGTGTTCCTCAATGATGTTGTGGATGAGTGGCGAGGAGGGCAGGCGGGCACGAGCTGGGTGGGGCAAGGTGCCCATGTGGCTGTACATGTCCCAGGAGCGGGCAGGGCCACAGGCAAGGCCGGTCACTCCTTTCTTCTTCCTAGGCAGCGTGCCGTGGATGGAGACGCCGTGGTACCCGGCTGGGGGCTGCGCCGGTACTGCAAGCCTGGAGGTCAGCAGGTCCATGGAGGAGGTCAGGGGGCACTGCCTGCTGCCCACTCCCATGTGCATGTTCCTGGGCAGACTGGCAAACTTGCCCTCCGCCATCATTCTCAGCTCTGACAAGAAAGGGAGATCCATGGCATTAAAATGGTGACAATGTAGAAATAAGAAAACATTCACTTTGGAGTTGCTTCTTTCACCGTAATTGACAATATTAACATCACAATCATCAAAATAAATCAGCCACAACAAGAATCTAAATGACAAAAATCCCATCCAATAATAGTGACAGTCTGTCGGTCGGTCAGACCCTCCCTCGTCTTGTTGCCAAACCACTCTCTGCTTCCTCTCTAAAAGGACAGCCCTCATCAGAGAGCTCCAGGAAACCCAAAATGACAGTTAGAAATGGAGGGAAATTAAAGATTTTCTGATATATAATCAGTAAAGGCTTCTCTGTCTTCTGCTGGGGTGCCATCATTGCTCATGAAATCAGCGGTTTGGGGTGTAGATCCAGCATCCATTAGGTAACTGCCACCTGTCACTATATCCATGCATGTGTATCCATGATGTGCAGTTCGTGGATAGGACTAAACAGGAGTTTCATGTCTAAATACATGGAAATTAAGCAACAGTCGGAAGAAACACTTCCATTGTGGAAGGGACCTAGAATGTTCCAGTCGCAGCCTCAAGTGCCCATGTGCAGCATGGTTTAGAATCTGACGTATTGCTATTACAGTAGGGAAAAACATTCTACAACATTTACCAGTAAAGATATATATATTATTATTTTTATTAACCTTTAATTAACCAGGTGTGTCCCATTGAGATTAAAAATCTATTTTACAAGAGAGTCCTGGCCAAGAAGGGCAGCAGTACAAAACAAAAACAAACACATACTCACATATAAACAACAGACAAGCTCAAAGTGCATTACATCTCAAGTGAAGGAAAAAGTCAAATTATAAATTAAAACATTTACAAATTTAGACTCAGACTCCCTAAACTTTACAATGCTCCATTCCGTGAGATTAACTAGGTCCTGGAGTATAAACCTTTTCTGCAAGCTATTCCAGAAGATGGTGCAGAAAACATAACTCAGTCCGAACTTTCGGAACAGTCATAATCATAGTGTCCTGAGACCGTAACCCATAAGTGCCATGTTTTTAGGACAGAAAAACAGACAAATACCAGGGGTTTTCTAGAGTTCAATATTTTTAGGGCTTTGTGAACCTCGGCTACTAAAAAGGAGGAAAAAATAAAAGTGTGTTCAGCAAACACAGTACTGTTTTCATCCTTTGCATGTGTGGTAACATGTCAGAGGGGTACGTGTACATGTCAAAGGTGTGCGTGTACATGTCAGAGAGGTGCGTGTACATGTCAGAGGGGTGCGTGTACATGTCAGAGGGGTGCGTGTACATGTCAGAGGGGTGCGTGTACATGTCAGAGGGGTGCGTATACATGCAAGTGGATGGCCAAGGGAGAGAGACTGTGGGATGCTTCCCCTTCCCCTCCCCCTCCCATACAAGCTGCTACTGGGCTAGCAGGAAGACAAAACTCAGGACTCGGGATGGAAGTAAACCTGCTACAGGACTAGCAAGAAGACAAAACTCAGGACTCGGGATGGAAGTAAACCTGCTACAGGACTAGCAAGAAGACAAAACTCGGGATAGAAGTAAACCTGCTACAGGACTAGCAGGAAGACATAACTCGTGATAGAAGTAAACCTGCTACAGGACTAGCAGGAAGACATAACCCGGGATAGACGTAAACCTGCTACAGGACTAGCAGGAAGACACAACTCAGAATAGAAGTTAAGCCAGTCTGACTGACCACAAGAAAACAGATTGCAATCTCTTTTTAGTGTCTCCTCCTGAAAACCTATTTACCTCAGCCTTTCACACTCAGTTTCCACCACAAAACCACTAATTACACTCTAAAATAAAGACTCCTTTCTAAGCTGAAATGCTTTTTCTGTGAATATTTCTGCATTCTGTTTCTTTTAGCTGTCTTCTTGGCATGCTACTGTTAACTCACTACTCAACAAAGAGTCTGACATCACTTACTGTTGCTGCAAATCTATATACCCTTTATATCTCCTCCACCAAGGAAGCAAGATTACTCTTCCCTAACGATCTGTAGCTACTGTAGTTAAGCAATTTAAATACTTCCAAAAAAGGTTAATAAAATGTACAGTACAAGCAAATGAAAGAAAAATAGCTATTGTCTAAAATATATATTTCATACCCCACGGGTCCTCTGTCTCAGAGTGCAGAGGTCAGAGGGGAAGAACATACAAGAAAAACATGCAAATGTAACGGCAGTAAATAAATATAGTTTCCCAATAAAACTCCATATTTGGTGAGCAACTTACTACTTTTAATATTATAATGCTTGTAGAGCGTGGGGGAGAGACTGCAGGACAGACCATTTCATCTGCCCAGATCCTCACCTCAGCCGTACAGTTAATGAATAATTCATAGCCTGTTCTATTTCTTTAACTTCATGTGATGGTGGGTGAACCAAAATAATATAATGTAGCAGTATAGTTAATTTTTATATAACTTTACATAACCCTGAGGGGAAAGGAGAAATCCTGTGGCCTTACTTAAAAGGCAATGCAGTGATGGTTTAGAAAAGCAGGACACTCATGGATGTGAACCTCTGCGCCTCTAATACAGCGGCGTGGGGCTGGGTGAGGACATGGCAACGGATGGGAGGGTGAAATAGAAGCCGTCCCATATAAACACCCCCATGGGAGAGCAGGGGTGAGAAGAGGTGGAGAATCCACTGACCCGGACAACTGCCGAGTGTGAGCACGCACTGACCCGGTTCAGCACCGCTCTGAAGACCGTAGGGCACACAACACCGTGATAACACCCATACTGCCATGGTGACGAACACACACCGCCATGACAACGCACCCAGCATGGTGACACACACACACACCCCTATGGTGACACATGCACCACCACAGTGACACACAACCACACACACACCGCTATGACGACACACACACACACACACAAGGCAGTTCGGGGTCTGCTGTAAGAACCTTTGTCCTTTTGAGGTGGTGTGAAATTTAATCTGACCAATGGTTGGTGTCAGTGGAGGTCTGGGATTAACTCTGCAAACTCTAACTGAGAGAGGGCTGTTTAAGGCCCAGCTTAATGTCCCTGAAATGGTTAATCCATCCCACAGTCATTGTAAGCGCAACCAGATATCTTCTTCAAGAAGGAGCTCTACCCAGTTGACTTCATGCCAGAAGGGTAACAGTAGAGCTGTTCTGTGGCGGTGTAGGTCTAGTGAGTCTGCTGGGAATTCCCCACTATCAGGGGTCCTGTGGGATGGGAGAGGAACATAATCTGATTTGTGATGACAGCATACTTGAAAATACACAGACACTAATTCCTATCCCCTAAAGGCATCTAAAATCACAGTAAGAGCTAGTCCTGTAATTAACATACAGTATGACACAATAACTCTACTTTAAAGTTGTGTCTGTCTCCTTATTCAAATGTGTTGGTTCAATAATCGACCGTGTGTTTGGAATGATTGTTTGTTCTATTACTTTAATTTACTTTATTTTCACATAATGTAGTTGGGCTTTCAGGTCAGTTTTCAAACCTACATTTCCAATAAAGCCCTTAACTCTATTAATAACCGGTTGATCACATGTTCGGACATAATGAGGAACCTGGATCATCAGACTACTGCTAATGTTTATCTTCCTCATCAGCTGGCTGAGTCATTGAACATGTCCCACTTGCTCATCATATACCACTAAACACACACTAAACACAAGCACACGAGAAAACATAACACTTCACTGCTCACAAACCCATTCCAATCCTTGGGGGTGAGACAATTCACAAAACTCAACCAAAACCCAACCCAAGTTTTATCTTTCACAAGCACCTGGATGATGCACACGGGCAACCGTTTGGTGTCAGACCACTCACTCGTCACCACCGAAAATCACCTTCCTGCAAGTGGCCGGGTGGGGATTCCTACACAAGCCAGTGAAACGGGTGGGCTGGGAGGTAATTGGTTGGTAAGTAAAGTGCCTGTAGGCTAGTCCGTGTGGAGGCCTGCTGTTGACCTCAGAGAGAGCAAAGAGGAGCTGCCCAGCATTAAGCCAGTGTGGCCTGAACCAGGCACATCTGTTTCCACTTAAGGAATGCTGTGGGGTAATTACTCCCCTGTGGTGACAGTCCTTTGCATATGCTGAAAGTGAAAGGGTTAACCCTCCCTGGGCTCCTTGAGACACTATTAATAATGAGATGGGGATCTGATAACATCGATTATTCGTGCAAAAGACTGGAAGAGGTGATAAGGTTTAGGCTGTCATTTAATCTGACGTTGCGGTCTCTCTCTTCTCCTGTCTTTCCAAATTACCTCACACTGCTTCACTATCATTGTCTCTTTTGTATTCCTGCCTCTCACAAGAACAATGGTCTTCCTCTGGTTCTGTCCATCTCTTTCTCTGTCTCTCAAAAGCTGCCCACCGCTCACATCATCCTCTAAAATACACGCAAAATGATGTGAAGTTATTTTTCTGCAACTGTCAGATGACAGTAGACATATGTCTATGCTGTACTTTTAGTAGGAGAAATGTGTCTAGTCACATATGACGTACAGATCTCCTAAGTCAACAATGCCAGAACTGGCCTTGATTTGGGGAGATATACTTAGAGTCAACATGCAAAGGAAATGAAACCATAAACATCAAAACTCAAGCTTATTAGTGAAGCTACTGAAATAGTTTAAAGACAAGAGGAGAAGGGAGAAGGTTCCGGGGTTATTTAAAAACAAACTGGGCACTGTTATTTTAGTTAGCTGTTCTCCAGTCTTCCCCACCACTCTTTCATGGGAATCTGGGGAATGATGTTGCCCCCTTTAATGTATTCAAACCAGTGTTGAGTAGATGATTCAAATGTTTTTAAACCCCTTTAATTGCTTACTGCAAAATCAGCCGCTTTGATGGTCGCGACAAGTTATATCACCAGGTTTCAATGGCTGTTAAAGCATTTAGCTATTCTACCAAATAAATTCTACTGCAAATGAGTTACGAGACAATGTCTGTTCACCAGACATCACAGCAATGGCACACACACAGAAAGAGAGGCAAAAAGAGGTATGTACCAAGTGATATAACTAAGCAGGCTTCAGTAACTAACGTGACTGGTCAACTGGTCACTTTGCTTGAGGCGTAGCTGTATGAGCACCACTGTCCACACTGCTCCACCCCCAACCTGAACGTCGGCACCAATATAAAGAGCCAAGCTCTCGAACCGCCAACCTCTGTCAGCACCAAATGGGAGCCAATGTGGGGTGGAGAAGGAACGTAACTGTTGCTAATTTGCCTTCATAGCAACGTCAAAAATTCCTTGTGCAACGTCTGCCGACATATCAAGGTTGGCAACACAGTTTGGCCCCGTAAAGAATTGCTCTAATACACCTGTCACAACAGGCCGACAGCTATTCCCATCAAACTCTTATTCCTGACAATGGAAGCAGGCTGTTTTGAGTCTACAGGAGCGGACATCTGGGCTGGCCATTAGAATGACATCTCCCCCTTAGACTTACCATAACAAGAGGCATGGGAGTTCATCCCACATTAACAAAGCACTCTGTATATAAATCAGAGTGAAACAGGCTGTAGGCCTCTAGGACTGTGGTCCAAGCATAAAAGGGGTTTCTAAGGCAAGGAATTCAGCCTGAACCAATTCTGTACAGGAATTAATAGGAAACTGTGGCTAAAGGGACAGACTTATGTAGAGTCCAATTGGGGAAGGTGAGGAGGCGATCCGGTTGTCTTTCAGCAGGGGCTTTAGGAGGCACCAGCCAGCAGACACTTCACAGCTCCCAGCATTGTCACATGGTGCGAACCGCTCATTACCAAGACAGCGGAGCAGATCGTTTGGGAACGCTAATGAATGTCACAGGAAAGCAGAGGCACAAATACAACGAAGGGAGGGAACTAATTTGATTGAAGTTGCCATTCCTCTTTCAATGCAAAAAGTGGTGTGATTTTCTGGAACATCATATTTTGCTTGCATACTAACTAGCAAAAACATGAATACACAAACACATATTCAAACTCTCACACAGACAAAAGCACAATATATGTGTTTGCTGAAGCAACCCCTGGCCAGCCTTTCTCTCAAGACCTCTGAAAAGAAAAATTACCCCAACTGTCACATGACACCAGTTAATGCCCATCTTTTGTAGAGAAAGGGGTGGGTTTGATATGAACTCAGATCTCACCCTCCACCTCACAGGCAGAGAGGAAGGGAGGGATGGAGAAAGACAATGAAACAGTGAGAGGGAGGGAGTGAGAAGCCTGCTGAGTCTTTCTGTCTGTGGGCTACATGATGGGTCTGTATGTGACATTAATCACTAGTTATTAAAGCCCACAGCAGTGGCTGCCACTCCATTCCTTAATAACAACACCAGCTACTGTCGTATCTTTGTGCACATAGCATCTTAAGAGGCCAATTTCTTTTAGGAAATGTCTTAGAATTCTATTAAATCGACTGACAATGTCTTTGAAAGACACTGGCTTCAGTGGCCTATGCACGCTAATCTTGTATTGTGTGTCATATAAAGAAAACAGTTTGATCTTGTTAGTGACACTGGAACTGAAGTGATAAAAAAAAAAAAAAAATTGTGTTGTTCTAAAGTTGTGAAGTGTGAAGTCTGACTTTATCCAAAATCTTCAAAGTGGTTGTAAATAAACGAACAAGATATACAGTGCCTCTGAAACTCCTACCCGCATTTGAAGACTGCAACCACACATTCCTTTGCCCTCGGAAACAACAAGTACTTGTGACATCAATTCAAGGTAATTTTCCGAAATCCTTACTTGTCTGTTGCACTTGTTTTGAATAAAAGCACAGCCAGAGATTTCCTCCTCACTTCACTCGGGTAGAATTCCTCCTAAACGGCAGCACTAAAGAGTCCCCGGCATAGTAGACTGACCCGTGCGGAGACTGACTTCGTACATAGTAGACTGACCTGGCAGAGAGTTGCACAAGGACAGGCAACAACAAGACCAGCATGTACAAACTAACTCTTTACTTCTCTTGCTCTCCTGTTTCTCTGTCACTCCTGTCTCACTTCTCTGGCTCTCTATGGCTTTGTGTCCCTGGGCCTCCCACAGTGACTGTGTTGCGTCCTCTCTCTCACACACACTCAATGACACACACTCCCTACTCATGTCTCCCACACAAACTGCCCCACAGGGGAGTGATTTACGACTTTTCAGCCACACCCTCTGGGTTGGGTGGAGCCAGAGGAGCCCCCCCCCCTCCCCCCTCTGCCCACCAGCACTGAACACTTACCTCCTCGTCCCTCCTGCTTTCGGTCACAATAGACCAGTAGAGAGAGGACAGAACAGCCTCACATTTCATCTGGCAACAACGGCCTTTGTTACTGTCCAATCTCGCTTCAATGTCGAGATCCAGCCACAAAAAGGTCTATGACAGTAGTTATAAATATCCAATAATGCAGTTTGAAAATCCCAAAATGCATTTTCAACAAGAGCTATTCCTGTAACTTGTTTATTGAAAGTGCCACTACATAAAGCAATTAGCTCATATCCCTGAAAACATGAAGTCGTTTTTTGTAAATTGACGGTGTTTGGGATTGCAAAACGGGCAAATGTCCTTAACAGACAGAAGGAGTCCTGTTTGCCTTGGCTGAGATAAAGAAAACACTTTCCCCTGTCTTTGTTCCCTGATTCCTACTCATTTGTCTGCTGATGATAACAAAAATCCCATTGTGTGTGAGTTTTTGTGACTGAGTGCTTGTGTGTCTTTCTTCTTGGCTCACCCTTGTAAAGGATATGCTGTGGCCCCATGATTGAGAAGACAGGTGATGTTTGTTTTGTGTAAAGCTATGTTAAATCTGCCACTGTGACTCAGGCTAGGGGTCAGAGTATGAGTGTATGTGTGTGAGCGCACATCTCCACAGAAGCCTTTCCGCACCTGATCCTCAGCTGGGTATTTTGTCTGGAGAAAACACAGACCCATACACACACATGCACACACATATACATACACAAACACACTCACACAAACCAGTCACTGGAAAGACATCTGGAATCAGACAGACCCTATCCAGTTACCCTGCACCTGCCAGGACAATACTCTAGCTCAAAACAGTCTCATTCATCAGTGTCAGATTATTGAAAATGTTGCACAAATGAACATAAATACAACAGATTTTATAGTATAGGAATTGTACATAAACACAAAGACATGTAAGACTCAATAAGTCAAATGCATTCTCTTTGACAATCCTTTTTTTTTAACTCACATACATTGTATACTGCACTATCATCCACTGCACAGTTCAGTCAAAACTTCCATTTAGTGATATCCAAATGAGGGATGTTGTACTGTACAAAACAGTGTCATCAGAGATAAGATAATTTTCTAACCAGTAACCAAAGCAACGCAAATATTCTGATGGACCTACAGTGCCAGTCCAAAGTATGGACACACCTACATGTTCAACTAATTTGTCATTTTTTATAATATAAAAATAAATATGATATAGCACACATGGAATCATGTAGTAAACAATTGTTAAACAAATCAAATACATTTATATTTAAGATTCTTCAAAGTAGCCAACCTTTAACTTGATTATAGCTTTGCACACTTGGTATTTTCTGAACCAGATTCATGAGGTACTAACCTAAAATGCATTTCAAACAGTCTTGACGGACTTTCTACATAGGTTGAGCACTTGTGTGCTTTTCTTTCACTCTGTGGTCCAAGTTGTCCCTAACCATCTTAATTGGGTTATGGTTGATTAATTGTGTAGGCCAGGTCATCTGATGCAGCACTTCATCAATTCCCTTGATAAAATATCCCCTACACAGCTTGGAAATATCCCCAACACACTCCTTTTGAAAATGATAGTCCCATTACATGCAAACCAGAATAATGGCATATTTCTGCAGAATTCTGTGGTAGCCATGCTGATAGAGTTTGCCTTAAATTAAATAAATAAATCCCAGACAGTGTCAACAGCAAAGCACCCCCACACCATCAAGCCTCCTCCTCCATGCTTCATGGTGGAAACCACACATACGAAGATCATAATTTGTTGTCTTGGCCCAAGCAAGTCTCTTATTACTGGAGTCCTTCAGTGGTGTTTCTTTTCCGCAGCAAGTCAACCATGAAGGCTTGATTCACACAGTGTCCTCTGAAACATTGATTTTGAGATGTGTCGGTTATTTGAATTGAGGAAAATCCGGCAGGCAATATCTTGACCTTCTGACCTCTCAGGAGGTCATCATTTATGGTAGAATGATTTATATTGTGGATTCTGAAAACCCTTGACTTGAAGAAGGATGAATTAACATTAACATTGTGAGGACTAAATGAGTATATTGGTGAAAAAGTGTGAAGAGAATACAGAAAAACATATGTTGACATGTAGTTGTTTTTATTGAGAAGCACATAGTATCCTCCAACAGGTAGGGCTTTTTATTTCATACTTGGACATCCCCAGGGGTTAAAAACCACCAAATTGTTTATTGTTTGAAAATGTAACATAATATACCAACAATCTGCATTATTTCTTCCGAAAACTGTAAAATATCAATCAAAATTGTCAATTTTGGGTCCCCATATCAGTGTGATCATAAAAAACATTCACATTGAACATTTTATAAAAATCTAAGATTAGATACAATTCTGATCATATTAACCCCTGAAAAAAATCTGCAATAAAGAAATAGAGTATTTGTGGTTGAGATTTGGAAGGTTTCTGCTTTACAGAAATATCATTCTTTGCAACAGACTGTCCCCTACAATGTGTAAAGAACCGTAGGCTTCTATCTTTAACCTGTCCTGAGAAACAAATAGAAATGTAACAGGTGCGCTTTTTCTTTGTTTTTTATGATAGTGTTATTGTGGTCGAGATTTGGAAGGCATCTACTTTACAGAAATACACATACGACACGTCATTCATTTCGGAAAACTGTCCCCAACAACATGGGAAAAAACGTAGGGTTCTATTTCTGAACTTTTCCTCTGCAGCAGAGGTAACCATAGGTCCTCTTGACTGACCTTCATGTCTAAGCGTAATCATGGATTGGCATTTCTCAGTTCCTGCCATAATATGGACAATTACAGCACAGACATAATCGCAGTAGTCTGTATACCTTGTCACAATAAATAAATAAAAAATATTAAGAAGAAAATAAATTACACAAATGAACCAACCCCTATCTGCCTTTCCAACAGAAACTGCATTTAACATGGTGTATTTTATACTTCAAAACATGACAGAGTGACAGAGTACTGCTCAATGCAAGTGTTCATCCCACTCCACAGAAATAAACAGTTTACCAAAGGTTAGTTTCATATAACTTCCTTTGTCAGTGGAACATAAAGATATCTGGAACAAATCAGATTTGGTCTTTTTGCCTTTAGGGGAGTTCTTAGAGATGTCTGCCCTGGATCCTTGTGGAGAATCCTTGTGGAGATAAGACCAAGGATTTTGGATAGCCAGGCAACCATGCTGTGCCAAAGCAAGTATTGTTTGAGGGAACTACTGCAGCCGGTGTCTGTGAGCTCTCCTTTGTCATCGTTTGATACAGTCAGGTTTAGGACTAAGCAACACTGTACAGACCTGCTAACGCTAAGCAGCTATCTGATGACCTAGGTGTCCTCAAGCACCTGAGCAGGCACACACAAACCCACATACACACACACACAAACAGACACACCCGGAATGTCCCAGTCCAGAACCCCCGTCACTCATCAAGGGAAGCCATATAAAAAAAAGTATTATCAAAATACAATACAATATAATCTCACTGGTATGCTATGATCATCTATAATCAATCAAACTGAATATTGTAGTAAATGCCAAAAAAACAGGTGCAATATTTTCTACCCTGAACATGTATCCAGGAGTCCTGATCCATCCTACTCCGCACACGGCTAAAGGAAGGGTGGCATTTCCCAGAAACCATTCCTTTGATTCCTTCTCTACCCTTAGTTGTCTGAGTCAAGATCCTGATCTGTAATCTGCTGCAGGTTACTCACAGTGCTGGCTATAGATAATCATAGTGACTCAGAATCATTCCATGCTAATAAACTGACAATCTTTACCAAGTCACTTCCAAAAAACACAGTTAAAACAAGTAATTCTGTTCTATAGAAGGGAATATTTTTATATACAGAAAAGTGCAAGAACTAAATGTACTACTATTGAATGTTTGCTGTTAGTTCACAAGTCTTGTCGATTAGCTGTACTTTGTTCTGAGCAGACGTCTCCCCATTTGATCAGCACCCAAGGCAAAGAGGAAGTTTATCAGCACATCAAATGTAAACCATCCTTGTTTAAAAGAACGCCTCATTCCACAACATGTTTACAGCATATAAATTCAATGATGTGCTACTCACCAGTTGGCATGGCATAATTTCCTTTGAGGAGTAGATATTTAATGTCTGAGCTAACAGATGCAACCAGGGGCTACAAAATCCTGAGATACCGCATCATCCTAACTGTTTGCAGAACATGTTTTTCTCATAACAGGACAACGCTGGTGGCACTGTGTTTAACTGACTATGATACTCATTAGGAAGGAATAGTTAACAGTTCTCTAGTGTGGCCACGCAATATCAGCTAATTGACTGCATTAGCGGATCTAGCAGGTGTTATTGTCACATTTTGAGTAATTAACAAGTTGACGCGGGCAGCTCAGAGATTCTCAAACTGGTAAGGTTTAATCCAATCCATTTTAAACAACAAAACAAACGAACTGGAACAACATAAAAACACCCCGTATCCAATAACAAACAATACCTGACAAGGACTGGGAGAACAGGACTGAACTGAAAACACATACCGATGGGATGTCACAAAACAGGTAAGAACCAATGAATGGAAGGAAGCTGATCAACTAAAGCCAACAGGAACGACCAAAAAAGGGCATCACACTAATGAGCAAGGAAACCCAAACTAAAACAAGGACTGGAACAATCTCTTTACGCTGGGATCATTACAGTTATCAGGGGGTGTTTTCTGTCTTTGAAAACAGCACGTGAATATGAGTGGCTGTATGACAGTGTTACTTTTCAACTTTAGATCTCTGGTATTTTGTGTGTTGTATTTCCCTGTTAGTCCTGGAATTGCTGTCGCATCCTTTGTGACCATGACCATTGTAGCTTGTGATTAGCAGGGATGTTTCATAGTACGCAAATCCGTGGGAAGTACAGGAGCTGCAGCCCTCTGTCGTAGCCTCAGCACCCTCTGACACGATTCCAAAAAACATTTTGAGAGTTTGACCGAGACCGAGACCATTCCACGCGTATAGTTCGGGCGTCTGTCAGCGATTGCCGATTGGAACGTCAATAATTCCTAAGGGTGCTCTTCGTCTGGATCTGTTCCATACCGAATGTATTCAGCTATTGTCAGCACTGCCTTATCGAATCATCTTCCCACAGCCATGATAGTACATATTCATAATACCCACTGCTGCAGGTCAGATGATACTGTATGCTACTGTTGTCTCTGCGAGTAGCAGTCAACAGCTCAAACCAGAGTATGTAAGTAGCGTTGCCACAACTCAAACCACAGTGGTCCTCGCGCACCTTTCATTTTGGGGAATTGCATCAGTTTTGCAATAATTTCTTTCTATATAAATCCTCCAGAATGGTAACAAAACGTGAATATTCATAATTGTACAAATGGGACTATAACTGTCTTATTATTATCTGTGTGAACGAGACTTGTGTTAGAGGTACATTTTTCATGTTGTAAACAGGTGAAAATGTAAAATGCTGCACGTCACCTTACGGATACTCCCGTCTCTACTCTACTACTGGAGATTATTTATCACTCTATGAATATTCTAGTGAAATTAGGTGTCATTTGAGGTCTGTATCAGTTGATCCTTTCAGCTCCATAAATAGAATCAGAAAAAAAACGAAACAATGACATTATTGTCCCAACAAGCCAGTCTAAACAGGCTCATAGTCATAATAATCTACCATAGATATTTTCTTAGAAGGGCAATTGTTTGACAAGGCTACTTTGCTGCAAGTTTCCAGGTAAAATGTTATTTAGTCAACAGCTTATTATGTTAGCTAGCCAGTATAGCAAACAATTTGATAAACAAAGAAACACAAACTTTTCACCAGGTTTTTTTTGCTTGCTAATATAAAGGTTACATAATAAATACTTGTCAGTACGTCATGAGGACACAGCCACTAACTTCTTAAGTTGAACTCGGCCAAGTCTATCTTTGGTTCACAACCTCAGCTTCATACAATGTGGGATTCCCTCACCATGGTTATGTGTGTTTTCCTTTAGGGACAAATAACAGTCCATCGACATGATGCATCTTCTAAAGTTACTGACGGCCTGTCAGCCTATCAACAAGGGAATGTCCACACCGTGTACAGAAGAACACGCTGGGACCCAACAGCACAACAGAGGCCCTGGCTGTCAGTCAGCAACAACTGCTGTAACAAAGAAACTAATGGATGTCACTGTGTCATTAAAAATGATGATTGAAGTGTCTGATTTTGGATTGGTCATACTGTTGAAACATCGTTTGTTCTTGGATCGCTGGGTGACATTCATCTCCTGTAACCTCAGATTGACATACTATAATGACAAGTGGTATTCATGCCCAACTGAGCAGTAGATAGACGAGTGAATAGAACATCTGACAGGTAACTGAAAAGTTGCTAGAACAAATCCCAGAAATGACCATGCGAAAAATCTATTGTAATGTTCTTAAGCAAGACAGTTATCCCCAATCGATATTTTTTGATATTCAGTGTGTAAAGAGATATAAGAAAAGGAAACAGTCAGTGAACAATCTCCTCCATCAGAATACTTTCATTCCATTAGGATTCAAATAAACATGAGCATTGACACAAAAGGAGGATTTATTGTTATCGAGTCAGGGGTTCCAATCTCTTTTTATAAAACCTGACGAATACTCCCCATGTTGTCATTATAATCTAGCTTTCACAATAGTTTCATTAACCATCCCATCAATCATCAGCATGTCTGTGACATAGCAGGTCACGATCAGGACCCAAAGGCCACTGAAGGAAGGATTGCTGCACGTCATAGTTGGAGATTCACTCGGCAAAGACTAGAATCATACATTTCTCACGTCCTCTACACCTTTTTCAAGTGTCTTTAATTCTCTGGTTATGTTGGCGTTTTTACACCAATGATTACAGAAGCAATTATCGAAACCTAAATATTCTGCATGTGCAGGCCGGCCCAATCCGACAAGCCGTGGGATCATACCATCATTAAAATCCGGTGCTACCGCGGCTCCAGACACAAAGAGATGACATTGCCTTTCAAATGCTCTTACCTCCGTCACAAGATGAGTTTGCGATTTTCCGAAGGTTGCCATTAACTTGAACAAATCCTGCATGTAGACAATCTGCCTTAATAGTAGGGCAGGCGGCTTGCCAGCTATCCATTACATAGCAGCGCCTTACCTGCTCTCAGCAAAGCCCTGGCCTGTCATCTTCATGAATTTTGTGTGGTGACCTAAATGCATAGTATGGAATCTTTTAGAAGCATTAGGACAAATGGCTGGATTCGCTGTAATGCATTTCCTCCAAAACAGCAATTTCCTGTGTGTTTAGAGGTCTGAGGCCGAATGCTTAAGGGAGGATGAAGGTAAAACAGATACTAGGGTCACCTTAATTAAAAATAGTGAAATTGACAACTGCTTTGGCCTGGAAAATGTGGTTTATGTATTTAAAAAGTAATAAACCACCATAAAATGTGTATGTGCTTTCAAAGCCATCCTTTAAAACAAGAAACTCAACTAGTGGGAAAGAAAAAACAACCTTTGTGATGCAGCAGGGCATGGGCAGTGCAACGTAACACTTTCAAGGGTCAATACCACTTGACTTATAGATTTTAGGCCAATTGTCCATTTCTTCAACACTTTTCAATCACAATGTAGTATGTTACATTTTCCACAGAGCTCCTTAAAATAAAAACAGAAAAAGGCTGATGTATTTAAAACGATACCTACATCTACATGACTGGACAGCTATGACAGTCTGACTTATTTAAATGTCACTGTGTGAGGCATTTACCCTCTCGGTGTGGATGGATGGTACCACAGGAGGACTGGCAATCCTTTTACCACAAAACCCTCTCAGGTGCTAAAGCCTGGATTTCTCAGCAGCCCAAAGCCACTTACAGCAGACGCATAAAGGGAAGTGTTTTTTATTAGGCATGGAATATTGCCAACACGACCCTTCTGGACCACTCTTTTAGAAGAAAAAGAAGCATCATGTTAAAAAAGCCCCCAAAGATCTTGGCTCTTGGCCGTAGCCATAGCAACAGTGGGGAGTTGGCATATAATGCATGGGAAACAAGCAGTGGCCTGTCTAGAATCCTTGCGAAGTCCTCTTCCCCACTTCTCTCCAGAGTTAATTACACACAGCAGGACACCTGCCTGAGGGCTGCCATCACGGATCCAAGTCTTACTGTTGCCTGGTAGACCTGGTATAATGTGTGGGTGTGTGTGTGTATTGGTATGTGTCTATAGGTTTGTGTGGGTGTGTGCCTGTGCATGCATGTGTATTCCACTTGTGGTTGCAGGAGTATGATTAGTGTCACAATTCCAGTAACCTCCTCAGGTCTGCCAGGAAAACCCATTCGGTAGATTCCGGGAATCAGGACCGTTGATTCCGAATACCACACATGGGGTTCACAGGTCCCACACATCATAACACGCTTGGGCACCCTTCCCCATGCATCTTTACCTCTGAAGCCAACTGATGAGTGGCACAAATCTACCGGCGGAGGTCCTGAGGCTGAGTGGAGGGATACCCGAGTAGTGCATCGCCCGTTTCAGCAACGCAGTTTTTTCAGCACAACTCGCAAACCTATTTGGAAGTGCGAGTACCGGCTAATAAAAACCAACGGGTACCCATCACAACCAGGTCAGGGCTTGCTGAGGCAACAGCAGGGGCGCTGTAACACTTCGGCGACCCTTCTGACGGCGGCTGTGAGCATTTATGCCTTTGAGACAGTGTTACATGTCTGTCTAAACCAGGGGTCTCAAACCGGTTCCACGGAGGGCCGAGTGTCTGCAGGTTTTTGTTTTTTCCTGTAAATTGGTTCCAGGTTCAGACCTAAATAACCAGATGAGGGTAGACCTAACCAATTAGTAACATAATTAATCAATCAAGTACAAGGTGAGAGTGAAAACCTGCAGACACTCGCCCCTTCGTGGAACCGGTTTGAGACCCCTGGTCTAAACGAATTCGGGGGAAAGCCACTGTACAGGTTTGTGAGGTTGAATTTCCGGACAAAATAAAATAAAATTAGAATGTCCACCGTGTAACAAAAAATGTCTGCCTGACTAGAAGCAAGCCAACCTTTACAGCTGTCATCAAGCGGTGTTGAAGGTTAAGAAGATGCAGATGAGAAAGAAAACCAGGGAATGCATGTATTCAGACGTTGGTAATTGAGGACTCTAAAGCCAATTCACTCAAACGGCTACACACTGTGTCAGCTACTTCAACACGGCAATGTTTCTAGAAGGGCCTTCTTGTCCCGGACCGGTAAGGTTAGGCCATGTGGCCTTGGGGTGGCTGATGGGAGAGTGCCAGGGTGCTTGTTCCCCACTAAGGCAATCCTCTGTACTCTTTCTACACATTACAGGCCCACAGTGCCCAACACAAACAGAGGGCAGGAGAGGACGAGGACAAGGGGGGGGTTGGAAAGCAGACAAACAGGGCCTGAGCCAATCTGTGAAAACAACAAGTCTGATGGGCCAGATTAGGCATGTCCCTGTTTGAAAAGCAATGTTAGTGTTGGATTGGAACGACACATCTCTTGTTTAAACACTTCTATCATTCTTGGTTGAGTTTTTTAGCACTTCTTTTTTATACCCCATGTTTCTCCCCGACGATCTGTGTGTCCTCACCGAGCCATGCCAGCTTCTTATCAAGCTGATCGCCTTATCCCGAAATTATCCCAACCAACAACCACGTTTGAACCTGCAGGTGTCTGACCTACCACAAGTAGTCACTAGAACACAGCGAGCCAGGCAGCCCAGTCCGACAAACACCAGTCCCATCAGTCGGTGCCGAGAGCCCTGCTTGACTTCCTGGTACTGTTGTTTTGCCCCAGCTACAATTCAGACCCAATGTTTCCCCATTTGTGTAAGTGCACCTCCAATGGCATATACATGACATGTCACATTTACGAAGCAGCACGGCAAAATACACGACCTTGTAGAATCATTAGGGCTGGGATTCATTTTGGTGGAAAACTCTTCCTGGATTTGAGTTACAACCACAGGGACCCCATGTGAAGCGACGACACGCACACCGGCGTGGTGCTACTGACCTCTCCTCCGCTCTCTCTCCTGCAGTATCTGGATGCTGGCGAGGAGCCGGATGCGATGCAGGTGATTGTGGACCCCCAGCTCCAACAGGTCCAGTTCGTTCAGATGCAAAAGGTCCTGCATTTAGAGTCACAGATGGATGGACGATAAGTGAAGGACAGGCTAAGCCACAGGAAGCCTACAAATTACAAGCCTGCAAGGTAGCCCAAACTGTGCCCGAGTGCAGAGAAAATGAACAGGCTTCTCCAGGAGCCAGACAGGACAGGTTGTTTCCACCAGTCAGGCACCAAGGACATATTTCCCCTCCCTCTGAACTGAGAAGCGTGTCCTCTACTCTCCCTGATGTACTGGTCCAGCACCACCCAATGCCTGTCATTACGGGGCTGCTCTGCTGGCCCACGATGTCCTTTCGAACACTTCAAGCTGGAGGCTTGTTATGCTTTTTAAACAAGCCATCATTGGTGTGTGTCTTCACAAATGACACTCGGTTTCCCCGGGTTTATGCGTGTATCGTTCCCCAGCGCCAAAACCAATGTTTCAAACGAGAGGTTAGGAGATATCGCCCGCTGCTAGTAGCATTCCTTTAAGCTTGTCTTAACAATACTGAATGGATGTGTTCCGGCACTCTGATATTACGGGGTATTCGTTGTGTGCATTCTCAATGAAAGGGGAGTGAAAAGTATGCTTTGGCACCATAACAACAAAACAGTCGTCATAACAGCAATGCAAAGTTTAAATTCCCTCCTTTCCAGTTTGCTTTGCCATCTATCATCCTGGTGCAGTGAGGCATTGATCTGGACCAGGTTGTTTTAAGGGTTCGTTTTCCACCATGGTGCACTGGGGTCTTTGTCCCTGTTATCTGTGCTTTATCCCAGTGGAATCTCAGCCAGGATCTCTGTGATCACCAGGCATTCTTCTGCTTTGTCCTGCCTCTGTTATGACAGTGAGCATGGAGATAGAGGGAGAAGCGAAGAGGGGGCCAGGCCCAGTCAGCCTCCCAGGGCATCTGGGGGTGTGTGACTGTGTATCTATGAGATGCTGTCCAGATAGGACTCCATTATGGCCCTGGTTGTTACATGCAGGTGGGGGAGCATTATTCCCTGCTTGATCCTGGGTGTGGGTAGTCTATACCTGCAAGGGAGCCTGGTAGTTCCACATCTGCTTCTTTTTTACAGTTATTTTACCAGGCACAAACGTTCATATTTTACACCAACAACATGGGAGCAATTAGGGTTCAGACTCTTGCACAGGGAGAGAAGGATCTGTTGATCCTTCCAGCTCCTTAAACGGGTTTTATATGACAGGTCAGTGGTCTGGCTAAAACACTGTGAGCAGCGTTATTGTGCTTAATGGTACAGCAGCAGTTCCTTGTTGCTAGTGTGAATTGAAAATCATACCTAAATATTACAATAATAATATTTCAAATTTCATGGAAAATGTAGACTTAACAAGCTTTTTGGAAATAGATTTTTTTACATTATATTATTATAATGCTTCCGAGCGTCCCAAACTCAGGGTCAGGGTCAGGTTTGACCACCCTAAACACTTGCTTTAGGCTGCCAGGCTCCAACAAGGAATTTGTCAACTTTATTTTCCTCAATGTCAGTTTAAAGCTGGTAGTTTAGAGATCTTATAACTAAAAACAATAGAAAACTATAAATGTTACAAAAAAGAAAACTGGCGGTTTGTTGACTTGACTTGACTTTGCTGCTTATCTTGGCTGAAATGTGGTAAGGTATAGCACAATTCGTCTCCAGGACTAAGGAGTACAGACTTTCAAAGTGCCAATACCTCTGTGTTACTTTCATTACAGGTTTGTTCATAAGGCTGTATGGTCAATGTTACCTTTTTTAACTAGAAGTAATTTGGCGGACCCCTAAAACTATTGCATCTTGAAAAACTGCACATGTTCTAAGATAGCTGGATTGACTGGAACAGCCACGCCACTCAGTATACATTAAATAATTTTGTTTTATTATAACTGCATCAAGTTTCAACACAAACACTGTGAATGGTTCCATCTAAGATTTTCCAAGTCTCCCCTTCTGCATGGACAGTTACCTTGTGTGGCATTAAAGGGTTTTGCCTCGCAAGGAAGGTTTAGGGACAAACGGCTAAGTAAAGGTCCATTAGAGAGAAGAGATGAAAACGTACCCTCTTTTCTCCCTTAATTCCGACACTAATGGAGCAGTAATGGATGTTTTATTAGCTCTCCATTATCTCTGTTTTGCATTTGCACTAAGACATTGTGGGTTTGATTTGCAGATGCAAGGGACTGTTGGAATAACTAAATTCCACAGCAACCAGCGGCCATTGTTCCGAACACATAATAAAGTCTGTTACACTATTTTATTTTGAGATCTAATTCAACCTAGTTCAACCTGAAGCCTCTAGATTTTCTGTAATGTTTTCTAGGCTTGTGGCATCACCAAGGGTCCTTTCACTTTTTATGATTAACAAACCAACCTAGTAATGATTTTTGGTGTTTAGTAAAACTTAGCCTTAATGTTGAGCTGCCATTTTCATACGGATGGTCTGTTTCAGGTCCGGATGCACAACCCTAACTCATGAACCAATCACTAAGTGATAAAAAGTGCACATCTGGCTAGGTTGTTTATGTTCCTGGATGGGAAGACTGGATGGATAATGAGGCCCAAGAATAGGCAGTAGATGACTTGCACTTCCTTTGAATGTCTATCATAGGGCCTTTTCTTGACACTACAATATCTATTCACCAAATTATAGAATAAGACTCGAGCCACTGGATTATTTTGTTGTGTAAACTTGTGTAATTTCCCTTCTCAAACTGTACTAAAAAAGACCCTGACGTGTTGCGCTCGTTCAAGCTATAAAAGTAATGTTATGCAATGCAATGTTTTCTGGCCTAAAGCTTACATCACGGATCAAACATGGCCATAAAAACGTAGTTTTGTGTAGCCTTATCTACTGTAAGCCGTAAAGACATCGGATAACTGCTGGATCAACACAGAATAACATTATTGCCAAAACAGGAGGTATGAGGTCACAGTGGCCAAAAACATCATATCATACTCAGACTACCACAACAAGCATTATGTCATGGTAAAATACAAGTTGCTGCAATATTAAACCTGCATGCTGTTCCTGACCGAGAGTGCAAAGGACGTTTCACTGTCCAGCCCTTTAAAGGACACCTAACAGGCTTATTTGAATGTCTACTTTAACAGTCTACAAACACTGGGTTTCTTTTTCAAGAAAAATATCAAAGGCAGTCGCCCTGAGGCCTGACCATACTGATAGGTTTTATCTTTCACTGGGTGTCATGGATGAAATACTACCTCTCTTTATTGAGATGGGCGGCCGATAGCTTAGCGATGTGAGCGTCTGACCAGTTGCTAGATCCTCATGATAAAGACAGGTAACCCACATTGTTCCTGAGTACCTGTTAGGGGCAGACCCCCCCCCCCCCACATCTTCAGATTCAAATATACAAGTTGAATCTTTTGTTTATTAATGAATACAATAACATACTGTTTAATCAGATCCAAACCTATGTCCTCACCAAAGAGCCACACACAAGGTATAGCTAAACAGGATCAATGTTGGGGTGAAGGGGCTAGCTCGCGCCAAGCTAAACGTGTTAGCCCAGCGACAGGCAGGAGTTAGCCAGCTGGGTCCCAAAGCTAACAGAGTTAAGTGGGTGTCATAAATCCCCTGTAATAACGAGGGTCTCTCTGTGGAGTGCGTCACGTTTGCTGTCCAGTTTAGAGGAGGACACAGGGGGGATGTGGGAGGAAGGGTAGGCCATGGAGAGGTGATTGGTACGGTTGGATGGGGAAATAGGGAGTGAGATGGAAGAGGGAGGAGACGGGCAGGGAGAAATGGGGAAGGAGATCGGGGGACGTGGTCAGTGAGGGTGAGCAGCAGACGGGGGAAGGAGGAGGGATAGAAGCCATGAACATGGAGACAGTGGGTGGGCGTTCATGAGAGGGCAGCTACTGTTTACAGACTCCAAACACCATGACACTTTGGGGCTCACATTTACAATAAAGCACACTACTAGCGCAGCATACATTCTTTACATAGTGCATGGCAGGGCGCAAACGGCAAACGTTTCAAACGCATTCTAGGAGTTGTATTTTAAGCCTGATGTTCATGGTTCCAGGTTCAAGATATGTCATTGAAGCTTTTCCTATGTCATTGAATTTATGAATTTCCTGGAGGATTTAGATATCTCTTTCTATTTTCTAGAGATCGACTTCTCTATGAAAGCCTTTAAAGATTGCGGGCTGGGGAAATTGAATCCATAAAAGATAAACCATCCATTATCATTGTGAAAAGGTTCATTAATCACATCGTAATGAAATGCATCACTGTTGACTTTGCTTTGCCACGACTACTTTCACAGCTTTTAGCAAACTAAGTGGTTTATTTGCTAGACAATACTGTGTTTTAGTAGGATTTTCCACTGACCCATTTAGATAGTGGGGTGTGCTTGCTTTAGAGTGGGTGTGTGATTCACATCTATGTGTACAGTACATGTGCAGAACTGCAGAAAGCATGAAAATAGGTCTGAATGCTTTTTCTCCCTTAGGGTTTAGGCAATTACTTGGGGGATTAGTTATAATGTTAGAATGGGTGTTACTGTAGGTTTAAGCATTACCGGTTAGGTTTAGGTGTTATAGGTTAACTTTAGTCATAAACATTTGGTAATTAATGTTAACATTAGAGAATGTTTAGGGTTAGGATCAGGATTAAAGGTTAGGGAATAGGGAACATGGATTTCTGGGTCAAGGTTAGGTCTCAGCTTTCCAGAAGAATTAAAGGGTGTCCGTGTGTGCGTGCGTATGTGTACGTGTGCATGCGTGCGTGCGTATGTTAGTCTGCAGGCCACAGGTTAATCAACATGTGCACTGCTCGTACCTCAACACCGTCATACTCCTCGTCCAACAAGGTGCAGTACTGGACCAGACCCAGCTGACTGAGCCACTTGGAGATGGCCAGGTGCTTCATGCTCCCAGCCTAGCACTCCCCTGGGTCTACAGCCAGCCTTTCCTTCCCCTGGGTCTACAGCCCTCGGTCACCTGAGGAGAGAACCCAGCACAACATGACTGGATTGATTCATCAGTCACATCCGTTTGAGAATATTCTGGTCAATGTGTGATTTACTGGACGCTGAGAGCTTAGACATTTAGTACAAATTCAGCATAACATGGTTTTACAACTAAAACACATACCTAGAACTCCCTGCCATGTAAATGATGGCCCAGCCATCCGTATTATTTAAGAGGGAATAACTAAAACATTTATATACTGTAGTACATCAGTTAAATTCCGTGGCGAAGAACTTTTTCCAAACTATTGAAATGGCCATTGGATAAAGGCCCGTCGGTGGTCATCACTTAGGCAGAGTGGCACTGCTCTCTGCCAGTTCAAGAGTCCACTTCTCACTGCTCAGTTCAGCCCAGATACTCTCCATCCAACATCAAAACCAGACTCACATGGCATTCAGCTCATCTATAATGGCACTGAATCAACTGTCATGTTAGAACTGGGCAATATTGGGGGGGGTCCATAAAACAGCAATTATTTGCAAGAATTTATGTGATAACAATAAATGCTATCATAGTCTGGTTCCAAGATATAGTCACTCACAACTGTAAGTTGCTCAATGAGAATGGCTGCTAAAGGGCTTGTAATGTACTATTATGTCCCATGAACAATCTCCCTGAGCTAATTTCTTTCATTGTAACGTTAGATTGCAGCAGTATGGGCAACTCAAGAGTCATATGGTCAATTTCCATCATTTAGATTTTTAAACCGCTTTATCTTTATCAACTTGGACTAGATTCAATTTATAGCACTTCTAGTATTACATCTACATTAATAACATTATAGCTGTGTCAATGCATGATAACAATTGATTCTCTTATAGGAGGGACATTACAAAAATAGTTCCCTCACTCCATCCTTCACTCCAACTGTTACAAGACCTCTCTCCATATACTCAGACAATGCCCAGTAAAGTGGAGATCCGGGCCCCTAGTGTGGGTCATAAACCCCAAAGGACACAATGAGGTGGTAAACTTGGAGTCAGTTAAATCCAACCTGCAGTGATTTCCCCAGCTGAGCCCACGAACAGGGACGGGTCTCCTGGGGTGAGGCAATCGGCAAAGTAAAACAACTTAAATCAGTGGCACCCCCCCCCCCCCCC